>CM053270.1:11478685-11533633 GCA_028583415.1 Protea cynaroides | reverse complement strand
AGTTACATACATATTTAATTCACATCAACATGGCAGAAGTCCAACCCATGTCATCAAAATGCAGCTTCGTGGAAAATTGTCCCAAATCCTAGAAAGCCATGTATCTGCCAACCTCAACCTTCACATGGCCAAACTTGGCCCAAAGTTAACTGGCCTCATATGAAATGAACCTAGCACAATCATACTATCATGCTCGGTTAGCTCTACCTTCCCTGTTGTGTGGAGCCATGTGACTTGTACAAGATAATAGAGAGAAGGTAAGGGAGACGATCTCCATTACATGGGAAAACCTAAAACATGGGTCCGGTTACATTGGACCACAACATAACACTCTAAACTGAAAGAGTAAGCCCTAGGAAATAATCGAAACCAAGAAATAAGTAAGGGAAGAAGGAGGAACTTACTGATGGGATTAGGAAGATGATGAAATGTCCAAGTCACCAAAAAATCCTCCAAGAAAAGAGTAAGGAATGCTTGAAAAACCCCCAAGGAGTATTTTCTCTCCTTCCCGCTGGAAAATGAACAGTGTGGCTTCAAAAAGAAAACCCATGAGGTTTATATAACCTTTGGAGTTCCACGGGACCAGGGCTTCCATAACTTAAAACCTAGCTCTGGAACTATCCTCTGGAAAGGCCAAAGGTTATGACAAATGGCGTCTTGGCGCCCAAAATTCCAGAGTCATTCCAATGTTGAGTTGGAGGATCAAGTGGATGGAATACCACCCGTCTTTCCCTCTGAATGACCCACCGAAAGGAGTTATATACAGACAATAGGATGTAGATGGATTGAAAACGAAGGGAATAGCATCCGTCATTCCCTTCGCTTCACTTCCAGAAGGTTTGAAACCTTAGGTGGAGGCAAAACCGGATGGTATTGCCTCCGAAACTCTTGTCGGTAACCCTTTAAGTTGGGGGGAAACCTGACATGGAATGACCATTGAAGGCTATGACCCCAAATACCTTGCCTCCGACAGAATGAGGAATTGATGCATAAAAGGTAAACCTCGAAATCCTTTCTTTTCATAGAATGAGGAATTGATGCATAAAAGGTGAACCTGGAAATATTTTCTTTTTATAGCATGTTCGTTGTTCCAATTGTCTTGTAACGTATTATATTGACTGGATCAATTGTTTGGTACTAACGTATGGGCATTTACAGATTTTTGCCCTATCGACCGTGTTCAGAAATGCCTCCAAGGAGAGAGTTAAGAGGGCACTGTGTGAATTTGCCCCCTCTATAGGATGATGAGGAAAGTGTTGAGCATGGTGGTTCCAATTCTCCACCACAAGCACCTTCGTCACCTCCACCACAAGCTGATCTCCCACAAGCACCTTCATTACTAACGACGGCTAATATGACAGCTATTACGGGAGGTCTAGTGAGGAATTTAGAAGAATAACAAAGGACAATGGCTACCTCTCTTGCTAAATTAATGGAAGCTATCCAAAGGGCACCCCCAATCCCACTAGCTCAAGGACAAGCACTGGGTGTTGGTGTACCACCAGCTCCAGCTGCAGAAGTACCCTTGCCTTTAGTTCAAACTGATCCAATTATGGTTTGGAAACAACTGCAGCCACAAGTAGATGCATCAAAAATTATGAGCAACTTTCAGCGCATGCACCCATTGAAGTTCACTGGAGTTGGGAGCAACCCTATGCAACCAGCTATATGGATCTAAGCCATGGAAAAAACTTTTGAGACACTGATGTGTAGTAACGCACAGAAACTGTTGTATGCCACTTTTCAACTTGAAGGTGTGCCGTATGATTAGTGGTAGGGAATTCATCCCACCCTAGTGAAGAGACATGGAGAAGTCACTTGGTAGATTTTCAAGGAGGCCTTCCACAAGAACTTCTTTCCTCAAAGCTTCAGGATAGGAAGGAAGTTGAATACCTCAACCATTCTCAAGGGAGTTCAACTATAAAGGTGTATCAGTAAAAACTTGAAGAATTGTTATATTTCTCTCCCGCTTCTATGAGAGAGGAAGAACCAAAGCTGAAGCGCTTCATGCAAGGCTTAAGGGGAGACTTGAAGGTTATTGTGGAGTCCACGAGGTTGACTGCATATAGTAATGACGTCCAAGCAGCCAAGAGTATAGAAGAAGGGTATAAATAGAAGAACCATCAAGGCTACAAGAGGGCTATCATCTATATAGACAACCGCCCTTATACTAAGCCTTTCAGTGCTCAATACCCAAACTCATCTAGCACGGTATCATCCACAACTCCAGTAGCTAGGCCTGCCTTCATTCAGCTTGCACCCATCCAAAGTAGGTCAATCATGACTGCTCCCAAGGTAATTCAGCCTAGACCTGCTACCTCTAGCGCTTTAGCTGTGCCCTATGGCTCATTCTACACTTGCGGCATGATGGGCCACTTTACTATAGCATGTCCCAATGCAAAGAAGGCACCGGCACCAACACAAGGCAGAGTGTTTGCCCTATCTGCAAAGGATGTTGAGGGTTCTCCAGGAGTAGTTATAGGTATTTTTAAGTTATCCAAACAACATAAATTGCAAGGTATGTTGTAACACTTGGTATGTACTTGCCTAAATGTATGTGTAGGTAGACTTTCTATTTCTGGTACATCTGTATGAGTACTGTTCGATTATGGGGCTATGCACTCTTTTGTATCCCTTGCATTTGCTATTAAGTTGGGAATGCCATCCCACATAATGACTTATGCGTTAGTGATACATACACCCATGGGATCTAAGGTCAGCCTAGACACTTATTATGGGCCGTGTGAAGTTTTGGTAAAAGGTAAATCAATGAAGGCTATCCTCATCAGCCTTGAGATGAAAGATTTTAACATAATATTGGGAATGGACTGGCTATCCGAACACCAAGCCAATGTTCTATGTTCCATGCATGAAATCTTCTTCCAACCCATTGATAGAGAAACAATAGTGTTCATAGGCGACAAGACCTAGAAGCGTCGTAAACTATTCTTAATGGCAATGCAAGCCTCCAAGCTACTACACCAAGGGTGTGAGAGTTATTTGATGTCAGTAATGGATACAGAAGCCGAACTACCAAAGTTAGAGGATGTGCCGATAGTTTGTGAATTTCCATATGTATTCCCTGATGAATTGCCAGGTCTACCACCTGATATAGAGACCGAGTTTGTCATTGATCTCATCCCGGGGGCAGCTCCAACCTCTAAGGCCCGATACCAAATCCCCACTGAGTTAAAGAAACTCAAGGTACAGCTCCAAGAGTTGCTTGATAAGGGTTTTATTAGACCCAATATATCACCTTGGGGAGCCCTAGTTTTGTTTAAAGAAGAAAGATGGGAGTGTTGGATTGTATATTGATTACTGGGATCTAAACAAACTCACCATCAAGAATCAGTACCCTTTACCTCGGATTGATGATTTATTTGACCAATTGGTGGGTGTTAGTGTCTTTTCAAATATTGACCTCTGCTCAGGCTACCATCAGTTAAAGATCAAGGGGAGTGATATTCCCAAGACAGCCTTCAGGACAAGGTATGGGCATTATGAATACTTAATGAAGTCCTCCGGATTGACTAATGCCCCGGCATCCTTTATGGATTAATGAATCGGGTATTTCATGAGTTTTTAGATAAGTTTGTCATCGTCTTCATCGATGACATACTTATCTACTCACTCGATAGTGTAACCCATGCCGAGCATCTCAGATTGGGATTACAGAAGCTAAGGCAGGAGAGATTGTATGCCAAATTTAAGAAGTACGAGTTTTTGCTCGACCAAGTAGCCTTCTTGGGTTACGTTAACTCAGCAAAAGGTTTGGCAGTTGACCCTGGTAAGGTTAGTGCAGTTATGGAATGGTGTACGCCTACGATAGGCACAGAGGTCAAAAGTTTTCTGGCATTGGCTGGATATTAGAGGCGCTTTATTGAAAATTTCTCTTGCATTGCAATATCGTTGACAGGATTGACAAAGAAAGGGGTGAAATTTGCGTGGACCGACAAGTGTGAAGAGAGTTTTCTGACATTAAAGCAAAAGCTTGTTTCCACACCTGTCTTAACCATCCCTTTTGATAAGGCTATATTTACAATATACACTGACGCATCCAAGTATGGCCTAGGTAGTGTCTTGATGCAAGACGATAGAGTTATTTCTTATGCCTGGAGATAACTAAAGGTCCATGAGAAGAACTATCCTACGCATGACCTAGAGCTTGCAGCAATTGTCTTCACTCTGAAGATATAGAGGCATTACCTATATGGAGAAAAATTTTGTGTAATGTCAGATCACAAGAGTTTGACCCATTTATTTAATTAAAAGGAGCTAAACATGAGACAACAAAGATGGTTAGAACTGTTGAAAGATTATGATTATGACATCAACTACCACCCAAGAAAGGCTAATGTCGTGGCTGATGCATTGAGGAGGAAAGCGGTGGTAGCACGCCGGGATCATGATCCTAATTTTGTTAATCTTGACGAAGGGCGTTATATGGTTCATACATAGGTCATCGCTCCACTTCCAGAGAACGAAGCTTCTACCACTGATGCTTTGACTGCTGATTGGGTTGAGGCAGCATCATCTCTACTTAATGCCTTAACCATTCAGGCCACCTTGGTGGATCAGACTCAAGAGGAAATTGACAATGAGGTATATCTGAAGACCCTTAAGCATGATCTTACAAAGGGGAAACAAGACTCAGCTTTTTCCTTGGACAGTGAGGCAAGAATCAGGTACAGAGACAGAATTTGTGTACCAGAATCTGCTAAGGATTTGAAGTAGATTATCTTGATTGAAGCATACTCCTCTCCTTTCACCATGCATCCTGGTAGCACCAAAATGTACCAAGATCTGAAGAAAATTTATTGGTGGCGAGGTATGAAAGTCGACGTAGCCAACTCTGTGTATAAGTGCCTTACTTGTCAACAAGTCAAGACAGATTGTCAGAGACTTCCTGGTTTACTTCAGCCATTATCGATCTCGAAATGGAAATAGGATCATATCACCATGGATTTTGTAACAGGGTTACCCTTGATGCCCAACAATGTCGATGCAGTTTGGTTAATCGTGGACTGTCTAAGTAAGGTGGCCTGCTTCATAGCTGTCAGGCTGTAGTATACCATGGATAGATTGGCTAAACTTTATGTAGACAATATAGTAAGATTACATGGAGTGTCTAATAGCATTGTATCATACAGAGATCCCAACTTTACATCTAAGCTGTGCGATAGCTTATAGAAAGCAATGAGAACAAAATTAAAATTTAGTACAACATTGGTGTCCTGCATCAACAAGACGGAATACCACCCAGTAGCTTCCCTCTGATGCGTGTCGAGCGCTCAAATTAAATTACCTTACTTTGAAACGTAGATAGTAGCAAGTAAGAGTCGAACCCACAAGGATTGTATGATCAAGATTAAAATGTTTAATTAACCTAAAGAGAGAAAAAAAATAAATGAAAATAAAATAAGACTCGAAGTAACCAATTGTTGTACTAAAACATTTTGATTAATCTTATTAGCACAACTTCATTGGCTATTCTATGTATGGAGGGGGGGTATGTTTGCAGTAGAAAAGAACAGTAATTAATTATCTAAAATGCAAGAATAAAGAGCAAGGTAATACAAATATCAAAGATTAAATCAATAAGAGAAAACTTCGATCAAAAGGATACTTACACCATCTTCATAAACTTGTTCATTGACATAAATGATAATCAATTCCAATTGAATAATCAATCAAGAAAATTAGGACTAGGCCTAAAATCCTTAGTCTTTCCTTAAGATTGGTCTATTAAAAGATAGCTTATTAATAGCACCCCTTACTCTTAATCAATCTCAAGACTAGGCTCTACGGTTTGATTCGGAATAACAATAACAATTGGAAAGACGATTGAAATTAAGCATTAAGCACACACCAGCGTGGTTTAATTATTTTAATCTGATTTCTCCTAGAAATATAACATTAATTTGTCCATTAACATCAATTCACATTGCCACTGACATAGAATCAATTGATAGCAATACAATTCTAAAATAACAATTGATTAAATAAATAAATCAATTAGTAGTACTCCTAATCAACTCATTCATCAATCATTATACACATAAATTGGAAGAAAAACAAATATTCAATTAAAAATCAATAAATAAAACAAGTCTCACAAGTTTACAATGATGGCTTCAGCTCCGTCTAACCAAAGATAAGAAAGTTAGCCACACATGACTTCTTCAAGAACACAAAAGAAAGAGAGTTGTTCTTAGTCATTGTCTTCTTTTCAATCACTCTTGAATGCTCTTTTCACAAGCTTTTCATTGTTTAAATAACCAAAATACAAGACTAAAATTGGTATGCCTAGATTTGACAACCTTATTACATAGAAATAAAAATTAAACAAAATCTTCGTTCCTAGATTAGATGAAAATCATTCCATTATTAAACAATTGTCACCCCAAATCTACCAAATTTTGTAAGATTCCATAGTTGTGTATATTCTCCTCAAGATTTCCAATAATCAATCAAGGTCTTCCAATAGTGAACCTTCCGTGTGTAGCAACCTTCCTTCTCGTAGATTTGGATCAATTTTCAGAGATTTTTAAACCACATTTGGACCCCCCACATCCCAAACAAACCCTCTCCCCTTGTGGAATCCTACATGAAATTCAAAACGTTATTATTAAGAGTGCTAGAATTTTCATCTTTTATTAATTAATTAACAAGATTTCTAAAATATACAAACTCATAAAATAAATTCTATTAAGCTCAATAAGATATAAAACACCCTAAAAATCATAATGAAAAAGGAATAAAAAAAATATAAAATTATACACTTATCACCCTCCTATTCGTGTGTGAGAACCACATCTGTGGGCACTCCCTCACCTCAAGATTCTATAAATAGGGGATCCTAATCCCTTATTTTACTCTCTTGACCTTGGGATTTGTAAAGAAGGCTTTGGGATTAGTAAAGGAGCTCAAGTGGATGCCCTAGCTTCTTAAGTCCACCTCACTCTTTCTTTCTCTCTCCTTCAGCTTTAATGCAAGACCTAATGTGGGTTACTCCTCCATTAATGACCACCATTAATGGAAGTAAGCCTAAACCCTAGTGGTCTAAATGGTTCGCCCATGGGAGAGGGTTTATGTCACTCTCTCTCATCTAGCAAACGAAATTGTTAATGGTGGGACATTCCACACTATTGGCCACCATTAATGGAGACCAAAGCGCAAACGCTAGAAGGTAGATTGCTTACCCACATCATGGTTAGAATGGATGTAAGTCAATATGGACCCTAATCCCTTCCCCTAACTTGGGATGATAGTTTCCATTGACTATACGACGAAATGCATCAAGAATGGAAGGCTGAAACTCTGGTCCGAGTGCTTCTGGACTAGTTTCTGAAGATGCCCTGGGGGCATATCCTCCAAAGGCACCGGAGCCATAGCCTCTGAAATCCATCGGAGGCTCTGGTCATGGTATCTCTTGTGAGTAATAAGCATCTGGAGGGTGTGTCGGAAGGAATACCACCCAACATTGCCTCCGGATTACATTCATTTGCTCTCGATAATGATGGTCTGACCACAGACGATATATCTGGAGGATGTGCCAAATGACATACTATCCGGGAATCCCTCCAGTATATTAGAATAACAAAACCATTCTTCTAAGTGTTGTGGCGGAGGCAGAACCAGAGGGTATGCCATCCATGTTCTCCATCCGCTTTTGGTTCAAAAGGCCAGTTTGCCTTAGTTAGGAAATTTGGGACCAACCATTGGGTTCCTAGCTTGTCTTCAGACCCGTGTATGGACTTAAAGTACTCAACTATATGGATTAAAGGTTATTCAACCAACTAATAAATAACTATCTAATGAATTAGGTTACAGACTTAGGCGAAGTATTGGCTTACTATGGGGCTTAGAATTGCAATTGCACTATAATTGCAATCAGGTGAGGGGTTCGGTCCGTAGACTTAGGACATATTAACATGTCTATTTTTATGTTAATAACATGCTATGTTTGTGATAATGACATGCTATGTTTATGATGATAACATGCCATGTCTATGCTTATAACAAGTCATCCAATAACTGTTTATTGAGCATGCATTTGCATAACAACAACTATATATGCTTTGTATGATGATTGTTGTTTGAGTATGATGGTCATGTGGCGTGTGGGAGCATAAGACATGAGCCATGTTGTTATATGCCATTATCTTAGCGGGGACACGGTTGTCCATGAGAGTGGTGTCGGGAGTCCTTGTTGGGGTGAGGCTTATTTCATCTCATATATATATATACTCACCATGTATGATGGTGCATGTATCGCATGGGAGCGTGGGCACACGCATCATGTTGGAATTGCTAGCATTTTAGTGGAGACACAGTGATCCATGGGAGTGGAACTGGGGGTCTCTACTGGAGCGCAGCCATATTAAAATTGATGTACATGATAGACGTAGGTGGTGAGATTACCCTGTATCCTATGCCTTTCCAGTATGGGTTAAGTCACTGGCTATAAAGTCATACTTCCAAAGGTGGGGTGACCCGAGGGAAGGGCCAACAATGTGTGGGTGTATGGTAGCTGGCATGAGACGAAGTCTATGGTGAGAGGTGATGAGCCTGAAGGGTTTGAAAGACTTGGATGGGGGTTCACTTGTAGAAGGAGTTTAGTGATCTGGGATGTCATATTCTACTTCTACATTATCTTGTGTATGAGAGATGGAGGCTAGAGGTCGTAGGTGGGACTGAAAGCGTTGGCTGAATCTCAATATGACATCATAGTGGGACATTGCTTGAGACCTAATTAAAATGAACTCATCTCATTTCATTGGATGTTGGAGAATGCATGCTTGTGATACTAGACTTCTCACTGAGTTGGAATGGGAGCTCACACTCGTATCGATACTTCTTTTCTAGATGTTGATGTAGGTGATTACTGTGGCTGAGTTTATGAAGGACTCACTGGCTAGTGATGCTATCGGTGCTGATGATGCTATGTTAAAGCATAGCGAGGGCTGTACTTGTAGCGATTGCATCTATGCTTGACACACCCCTCTTTATGTTTCTCTATTTTTTTATTATGATGTGGATATGCATTGAGACCTATCCCGAACAAGGATCTTTGATTTACTCTTTAATTCAAGATAATTGTATATTGAGATATTATGGTATTGTGTGAAGACTATTGTGGTGGATTTCGTAAGACTTGACTTTATTATGATATGATATCACTTAGATGCCAACTGTCATGTACTATTGCCTCCACTATTATTAGTTTGATTGCCCTCATTATTATTGTGGTTATTGCTTGTGTAGACTGTGAGATTGTATGGCAGGTCACTATAGTTGTCGATCGTTGGAAGATTCAAGTTAGCAATTGGGTTGATCTGGATATCACACCCAATTCCCTAGAATGGGCTGTGATACCGTCGTACCCATTAAAAAAATCTGATTCAACATATTACACCAAAATTGGCACTCGTAGACAAAATTTTCTTTTGACCAATGATGCGTGTCGAGCGCAACCAAAATTTAAATTACTCTACCTATAATGAATAGTAATGATAAGTAAAGGTCGATCCACAAATACTAGTTAATCAAATTGTCTACTTACCAAGAAAAAGGGGGGTTTTCTTCTGCAATTTATTTGACAAGAAAATTAATTAATAAAAATTCAATGGAAGATGATGTCGATTCAAGGAAATTTACTCACGGCTGTAACTTGATCACTGACCTCATATAAATTATTCTCTATTCAAATATTTAACCAAGGATTATCAAAAGGCCAGACAATCCTTATCTTCTCTAATTTCATTAATTTGAGCCCAACACACAAATTAATTCTTATCAATAAATCAATTGGTATTAAGCAATCCTCATGAATTTACTGATAGCATTACAGTCTCGGAGGGAGTTAAAGATGAACAATAATCCAACAAGCGTCAGATTATTTAATTCATTCTATGTTTCCTTTAAGCAAGTAACAAAAATATGGACCATAATTGTTCTGCTCAATTGTTACTTTTCCTAAACACCATAACAATTACGGATTACGGATTCAGGTTAGCAATAAACCACATAACTCAATCAATTAATAGGCCTCTTAATAAACTGAATCATGCAATCATTAAACACAGATATTTGAATAGAAAAATAATTAAAATTAAGAACAGAGTCTCACAATTTTACTAACCGGATTGAATTCCCCTTGAATCGACTAAAGAACTTAGTTAGACATGATAGAAAAGAAAGACAAAAGAAATAAAATTATCTTCTCAATACTTCTTGGATGCTCTATTACGTAGCCTTTACATTGCTTAAATACCCAGAGTAGAGAAGATTAAAATTGGTATGTGTAGAATTGACAAACTTATTACATGAAAATAAAGATTAAACAAAGTCTTCTTGCCTAAATTAGAAAGAGAATCATTCCATTATTAACCAAATGTCACTCCTAGACCTGTCAATCTTTGTAATATTCCGTAGAGGTATATATTCTCCTCAAGATTTCTGACAATCAATCAAATCCTTCAAATAGTAAACCTTTTATGTGTGGTAATCTTCCTTCTCTGGTTTGAATTCAAATCTGCTTTCCAGATTAGATTTTTGGATCACGTTTGATTTATATAATTCTTTCTACATTAAAAGCCTGCATGAAATTCAGAAAGTCATTATTGAAAATATCAGAATTTCTTTTATTTTAAACATAAATTACTAATACTTTCCACCAATGTCTTATATATAAGGAATCATCAAAATGAGTACCATAAGACATATAATATGTTAAATAGACTAAATATAAGGAAAATAAATATATAAAATTATGAATCCATCAAATTCCCCCACACTTAGCTCTTGCACGACCTCGGGCAAACTAAATACTAATTTTTTTTTCACTTTCATTCCACAGCATTCAATAAATATGTATATCATGAATCAGAAACTAATTCAAGAGATCAAGAGAACAATATATGTCATAGTCAAAGGTCACCTAGTAAATATGAGCAATATCTAACATACCAGTCTTATTCAAAAGTGAATATGCTAATGTTTAGTAGATTTTCTCTTGGGATTCTCTCTACTTACTCAAGAATTCAAGGTTTAACTGTTTCACTCAAGATCTTCCTATGAAGATGCACTACCATAGGCTTGCTTATTCACCAAAATCTCCATTACTTAGAATACACGCATACATGAATCAAAAGTATTTATCAAGATTGTAATGGGGCTAGGGTTCAAGGTACAGATAAGAAAAATGTATTGACGTTAAAACCCAGGAAACTAATAGAGCATTAAGACAAAAAAAATGGTTGAATTTAAAAAAAAAATTACTTTAATAGACTAAGAAAATATGTATGTCATGGATTGCAACTATTTGAATGTGAAAAAATTTTATATATGAATTAGTTGAAACAACTTGCTGAATGAGCTTTGAATAACATTGATAGTTGCATTTAGGGGTAAAGCATGCAGGTTTAGTAAATGGAATCCAACCAAGCGAGCTTTTGAACCAAACTAGACTGAGACATCTATGTCAGTCTTTATTGAGAAAAAAAAATTGAGCAATCAAAATGATAAAGACTCATAAATAAAGCTCTTCAACAAAACATCCTAAACTCCAGTTTCTTTTTCTTTCATTCTTTTTCTTTTCATTTGAGAACTATGTTTTTCTATTTGAATTTTTTTTTTCTTTTATTTTTTCTTTTTTGTGTTTTTTTTTTTTTTTTTTGGTTTTTTTTTTTTAAGAGCATGACATTTCAAATATAACAAGGACCATTTACTCCCATTACATCCCACTTCTTGACATACAACAATCACTTTTGAGAATAACACCCCCACACTTATTCAATACATATCTCTCTCAAACCCATTAGATATTTCTTAATGCTCTACTAGCTCAAATATTGGTAAAATATGAGAAAAACAAACAATTCAAGGCTCCTGGTTTAGGGTTCAATGAAGAATAAAGTTTAAAAGCTCAAAGTGGGTCCACTAAGGGTAAAAAAAATATAAGGTTGGCCATTTAAGCTAAGTGGTTGTAAAATCCTATTTGCCTTTATCATCTTCATGTCTACACATATCAATGTAATCTTGACATGGTTCAAAGCAAGTTCTAGAGATACAAATAGTAGAATATCACTCTTCAAAGAAAATAAAGACTGACATAGATGTCTCAGTCTAGTTTGGCTCAAAAGCTCGCTTGGTTGGATTCCATCTACTAAACCTGCATGCTTTACCTCTAAATGCAACTATCAATGTTATTCAAAGCTCATTTAGCAAGTTGTTTCAACTAATTCATATATGTAATTTTTTCACATTCAAATAGTTGCAATCCATGACATACATATTTTCTTAGTCTATTGAAGTAAAAATTTTTTTTTTTTTTTAGATTCAACCATTTTTTTTGCTCTAACACATCATACAAAAATTAAAAAACAAAATTTTAAAAAAATAAAAATAAAAATAAAAATAAAACAAAAGAGAAATCATAATTCCTCGCCCCTACACTTAAATCTGACATTGTCCCCAATGGAAGATAAAAATGTAATGGAAAGATGTAAAGGAAAGTAATTAAAAGTGATAAGAAAAACAAATCCAATTTCTTGGGTTGCCTCCCAAGCAGCGCTTGTGTTTAATGTCGTCAGCTTGACTCAACACTTCTCAATCAAAATAAACGGGATCCCCCAGTTGCACTTCGTCCATAGTATGCTCATGAAAGCCTTCATAGAACGTCTTGAATCTATGCCCATTAACCTTGAACACCTTATTAGTTTCGAAACTTCGAACTTCAACTGTACCATAAGGAAACACATTAGTAACTTCAAAAGGTCCAATCCAACGAGAACGTTACTTACCAGACATCAATTTAAGTCTCGAATTTAAAGCAAGACTTTCTGTCCAATTACAAATTGCTTCCTCACAATCCTCTTGTCATGAAACGCCTTAGTCTTGTCTTTGTATATGCTTGAATTCTTGTAAGCCTCAAGTCGTATCTCTTTTAATTCCTGCAACTGAAACTTCCTTTGCTTACCCGTTTCTTTCTTACTGCTCAATTCAAAAATCTCCTATGCAAACACATCAACCACATCAATAGAAAACACAGATTGAACATCATTACTAGGGTACCTCATATCCTCAAATATGTTGAATTTAACAATATCTCCATCAAACTCCATGGTAAGGGTACCATCATGGACATCAATCTTCATTTTAGTTATTTTGAGAAAAGGCCTTCCTAGTAAAATTGGGGTAGGGTTTGGGGAGGTACTATCTTCTATATTCAAAATATAAAAATCAGCAGGAAAAATTAACTCATTCACCTGCACCGAAACATCCTCAACCATTCCCTCAGGGTATGCGTTAGAACGATCAGCTAACTGGATAATTACACCCATTTTTTTCAAAGGACCCAAATTTAGAGATGCATAAATTGAATGTGGCATAACATTTATAGATGCACCTAAGTCTAACATGGCATGTTCAAACTTAGTATTACCAATCACACATGGAATCATAAACGTACCTGGATCCTTACATTTTGGGGGTAACTTACGCTGAATAACTACTGATACGTTCTCCCCTACACTAATTTTCTCATCACCCCTCAATTTTCTCTTTGAAGTGCACAATTCTTTGAGAAATTTTTCATACCTTGGGACTTGCTTAATGGCATCAAGTAGAGGTATATTTATTTCTACCTTTCGAAGAGTCTCAAGAATTTCTTTCTCTTGTTCTTCCTTTTTCGATTTAGACAGTCTGCTAGGAAAAGGGAGAAGAACAAAATTAGTAGATTTACGCACAACTAGTTGAGATTTTACCTTGGATAAATTTATATCATCGTTGTCGGCTTTTGTTTCTTTTTGAACTGTCTTGGCCGAATCTGTAGATTTAGCAATAAAAGGCTCAAGTTCTCTTCCATTCCGTAATGTAATGGCGCTTGCATTCTCACGTGGATTTATGATGGTCTGAGATGGCAACTTTTCAGATCCTTGAGCTTCAAGTTTGCTTACTGAAGTCGCAAGTTGACCAATCTGCTTCTCTATATTCTGAATGTTGTTTCTTGTCTCATGTTGAAACTATTGTGTATTGCTAGCCAATGCCTTAACAATCTCATCAAGTGACATACTCTGATTTGCTTGCTGCCTAGGTTGGAATGGGGCTGATAATGATTCTGGGCAACTTGATTCCCATTAGTCAGATTTGAGTGATCTCTCCATCCAGGGTTGTATGAGTTTGAGTATGGATCATATTTTCGTTGAGGTTGCCCTTGAAATACTCCCATGGCATTTGCTTGTTGGACTGATGTATCTTTTTGAAGTGTGGGACACATATCCGTAGCATGACTGGTGGCTGAGCAAATGCCACATGCTTTAACTGTTTGCAAATTTCCTATAGCCATTTGTCGCACCAAAGAAGTTAGATCAGAAATCTGACGTTCAAGGTTTGATGTACTTACCTCATTAACTTTCTTTGATGTTTGCTCCATCCTTGTACCAAATTGCTATGAATTTGCTGCCATATTAGAAATTAACCTTTTCGCGGCTTTTGGAGTTTTGTCAACTAAAGCTTCTCTACTAGCGGCGTCCACCATACTCCTCTCCATTGGTAACAATCCTTCATAGAAATATTGAATCAGAAGCTGGTCACTAATTTGATGGTATGGGCAGCTTGCGCAAAGCTTCTTGAAGCATTCCCAATACTCATATAATGTTTCTTCATGGTGTTGCCGAATTTCACATATCTCTTTCCTTATATTTGCCGCTTTGGATGCAGGAAAATATTTCTCTAAAAATTGACGTTTCATCTCATTCCATGAATTGATTGTACCAGAGGGAATGTAGTAAATCCAATCTTTAGCATATTCATCTAAAGAAAATGAAAAAGTGCGCAACTTGATCTGTGCCTCTGTAATACCCTGTGGTTTCATGCTAGAGCATACCATATGAAATTCCTTCAAATGTTTGTAAGGATCTTCTCCTGCAAGACCATGAAATTTAGGAAGTAGATATATTAGTCCCGATTTTAATTCAAATGCCGCTTCTAGATTTGGAAATTCAATACACAAAGGTTGCTAGTTTAGATTAGGAGCAGCCAGCTCTTTCAAAGTTCTATTTTCAGCCATGGCTTCCTCTACTAGTAGCTCACTAGCAACTATATCAGAAACAATTGCTCCTTGTGATGTTGAAACTTGTTCTGCCAGAATTTTCTTAGCTTCTTTCCTTAATCGATGCAAAGTTCTTTCGGGTTCTGGATCAAATATCAATTGACCAGAGTTAGAAGATCGAGTCATTAACCAAGATACCCATACAATGGATAAAAAAATATTAATAAATAAATAAATAAAAACTAATTAAAAAAAATCCCAAAGAAAAATTCTGATCGACAACACAAAGTGCATGATAACCAAGTAAAATTAAATATTAAATCAAGTTTTTTTTTGTTCTTCGAAATAAGCTTCTTGTAACGCCCCTAAGTTGTCCGAAATTTCATGCGCAAGCAGTACTTGTCGAAAAAACTATGGACACCTGAAATAGAAAAAAAACTTCACAAGAACACAAGTGACTAAAAAAAACTAAATAGAATGAAAACAATCACAATCTGATTAAAACTAGTCCCTGGCAACGACGCCAAATTTTGATGCGTGTCGAGCGCAACCAAAATTTAAATTACTCTACCTATAATGAATAGTAATGATAAGTAAAGGTCGATCCACAGAGACTAGTTAATCAAATTATCACACCCCAAATTCTGAACCAACCAGAATGGTGTGAGTGAACCATCATTGAACCAATGGTTTACACCAGGATCTCGAATAGACCGTGTCCACTTATACAAACCATTGCACAAAACCAAAATCAGAATATAAATAGTACAGCGGAAGTCTTTAAATAAATGAACTGAGAATCTATTGATAAATTTAAATAAAATATCCAATTATTCAAATTCACACATAAAATATAATATCCTTACATCCACTTAATCCAACTGAAAATAACTGACAATAAATAAAAGTCAAATCAAAGGTACACGCAGAAAGGGCACTCGCATGAAGCGTCATGCTCGTCCTCTCCTGCCTGCACATCCATAGCAGCAATGCCACCATACGCCGGAGCGTTCACGTAGTCATCCATTGTATAACCTGCATCAACATCTAAAAACATGTATATATACAAAGGGTGAGCTCACAACTTAGCTCAGTAAGACAATCAGACAGTTTCACAATATTATGCATGAGTAACAAATATTTTATGCTGTGGTTTGGTTTAAGTTTGCAATGTGCTATAGAAAGGTTTGGTGGCCCCCGCACCTCTATACACGAGTGTGTGACACCTCATGGATCACACCACCATTGGCCCACATGCACCCATCATGGAATAGAAATAGAGCTAAGATATCCCCGTACCTCCCCTGATGCTCTACCCATACCAGTACCTAAGCCCCTACTAGCCAGGGCTTGCAAACTGGGCTCGCAACTAACCAATCCTATATGTCATCAATGTAGGCTCTATCCCAGCATAGCCGTCTACGGCATAGAGATAGAGCTAAGGCATCCACGTACCTCCCCTAATACCCTATCCACAACTAACCCACTAGGATAGAACAATACACAGGTAGACCCTATCCCAACATAACTCCCTACGGCATAGAGATAGAGCTAAAGCATCGTGGACAAGCCAGCGTCGGCATCGAAGACCATAGTGCCACATCACCATGGCCAGGCCAGCATCAACATCGGAGACCATCGTACCACGACCTTCCCCTGATGCCCCACCTCTACCAAGCATGTTGAAATAGAATACTACAAAAGTGCCAGTGTGAGGAATGATCCCAGACTCCATGCCCCACTCCACACACCAACGAAAACAATCACATGCCTAATAATCACATCCTATCAATGCATGAACAATAATAATAACTGAAAGTAAAGGATGACATGTGAATATGTACAAACACCACATCATATATGTTCAGGTTATTAACAACGATTTACTGTCCATTAATTATTAGGGTTTATGTCAGATTCCCTTACCTGACGCTCGTTTGATAGCTTGCTCCACGTCGCAAGATCCAAACGTGCTATCACAAAGTCCTACAATATTATTAGGGTTTCATTAGAATAGTTTCTTAGGGTTTCACGTTGGTCAGAAACCAACAAAGTCCAAAACCAGCCTTTCAGAGCTGACTGGTCGCAACATACCAGTTGCAGCTCTGTGAGCAAACTAGCAACCGGTATGGTCGACCGGTATGTCTCCGGAAGACCATACTTTGGGTTTTTCAACTGTCGTCGATCATTCTTCATGGTTTTCCAGGGTTTATCCTATCCATTCTAAGTCTGAGCTTGGAGTTAGAGTTATCTCCAACTCATTCAAGTCTAGTTTCGATGATAATCATCCAAGAACTCGAATATAGGGTTTGACGGCAATTTAGGGTTTTAGATCAATACCTACTTTGCATGGTATTGATCCCCCCATACAACTATCCTAAAGTCATAGAGTAAGAAGAATGATTAAAACACTTACCGTCGATTGGTGTAGGGTGAGCATCGTCGAACGACAATGGCGGCACCTCCTTCTTCTTCCTAGCTCCTTCTCCTTTCCAACCTCTTTCTCTTCTCTAGGGTTTGTGAGAGATAATGGAAAGGATTTGAGGAGGTTTAAGGGTGTTTATATAGGCTAGAATTAGGCTTTAGTAACCCTATTAGGATTAGGAAAGTCCAGGTATTAGGATTTAGGAAAATAAGACCCGCAGAGATCAATTTCCGGATCTACGTAGTCAGCAGCGCAATGCTGACCGGTCGACAAGTACCAAGACCGGTACCATCGACCGGTCAACATAAAATAACATTTATTTGACCGTCTTTGATCCGATTTCGTACCTGTTTGTCATCCGCTCGTCCCGTTTGGCCCGGTGATGATCGAAATACCTCTAACGACATGAAATCAAAGTTTAGACCGGGTTCACGGAGTGCGGGTCTTACACAAATTGTCTACTTACCAAGAAAAAGGGGGGTTTTCTTCTGTAATTTATTTGACAAGAAAATAAAGTAATAAAAATTCAATGGAAGATGATGTCGATTCAAGGAAATTTACTCACGGCTGCAAATTGATCACTGACCTCATATAAATTATTCTCTATTCAAATATTTAACCAAGGATTATCAAAAAGCCAGACAATCCTTACCTTCTCTAATTTCATTAATTTGAGCCCAGCACACAAATTAATTCTTCATCCACAGTCGACTGAGACTGCTGAAGATTAAGGAACTCCCTCTCCATCTGATCCTTGAAACTCTTCGAAAAATATTTATCGAAGAAGGCAACCTTGAACACTTTCCAATCCACCTATGTATGCTTCGTCTCCAGATATGCCCGTATAGAATTCCACCAAGCATTCGCATCTTCCTTCAGCATATGTGTGGTAAACAGGACCTTTTCATCCTCTGTACAAGTCATCAGTCAAAAATTCTTCTCCATTTCTGCAACCCACTGTGCTGGCCACAATGGTTTCCCGGTCTTACCTGTGAATGAAGAAGGCTTCAACTTTAGGAATCTATCCATTGCCCGACTCAGATCGTGTTGTCCCTGTGTATTCATTCCGTACCATGGTGGTGGATATGGATAGGCTCCCTGATAAGAAGAAGACGACAGAAACTGGTGCGGTGGTGGTACATTCTGTGCTTGGCCCATCGGCCCTGGACTACCATGCATTGGTTGTGTAGTATTATTCCCTCCAGACTCCAGCGTACCTTCAGTGTAATCATTGGGGAGAACACACTAAGTAGATCGATGCCCTTGGTAACCTGTCCCACCACGATTGAAAACAAAAGATTTTCAACCGCATGGGCTTGAATCACCTGGGAGAGTAGCAGGACAGGGAAATGCAGTTAGAGATAACTTGCATTTTTACTAAAGTAGACTACACCAAATGACACAATTTCAGTTAAACGTCCCATCTTGGGATAGAACGCCGAACTTCCACGCATCATCCGAGTGCAAGTCGTATAAAACCTGTATAAACGAAAGAACTCTATAGATAACTCAAGACATCCGATAAGGAGACGAACCCCTTCGATTCAATAAGGAGCCACACTGGACCATGTTTATGAAACATGTGAAGGGAAAGCCCTTTTAGTTATTAAGTTTGTCTCTGTAAATAATTAAATCTACAGAGCCCGTAAGGGGGTTCAGACAAACCCCTCATAGCCGGGCGGAGCATATAGAACCGTCGGACGAACAGGAGTACAATAAAAGAGTACATCCGTCACACACTTCCCCAACATTCTTGGATTTAGCATCCGCCAGTGAGACTGCTCATTTCTCGAGGTAGACTAGGGCGGGGAATGAGTGTGAAGCGTCAATGATCAAATAGCGGAGTTGCTAACAAGAGGTAAAGGACTTACTACCCTAAAGAGAGAATAGCCGATATCCTTACTAACCCGAAGGCGAATGAAGGAGGCTTTAGTCGAGGTTCGTAGATACTCTGGTTTAAGGAGAAAGATGGACATATAAACTAAGCGACATCCAACAGAAGCCTAGGCTCGAAAGAAGGAGAGAGAAGAGGCATCTGACTCATAAGCGTCACACACGAAAGCCTTGCCAACTACGTCTACGTTACTTACTAGCTAGCCTAACAAGAGAAGTACTGGCCAATGGAAGTACTTACTTAGCCTACCGAGCCTATCAATAATAGAGAGGCGGGCAGAGAGCCAGCTAAGCCATATTTACCGAGTGGAATGAATGTATGTGGATTGGACGGCAGATCAGGGCAAGTTAAAGAGCATGTGAAAGCAGAACTAGTAAAAGACCCATAAGAGGGCTTGAACTAGCGAGATAGGCTCAAAAATCGGCAATTGAATTGAGAAGGTTTTCCGCAGTTGACCGGGAAGGGCTAGCAGAAGAGGGAAGGGCTGGAGGGTAGATTCTGCCGATTCAAGAAGCCAGGCCACATAAGACTCTGACGGAATGGACAGAAGAGGCTACGGGATTCGCACACTAGCAGGGCCAATCCGCGAGACTTTTACAAGAAGACTAAACAAGGAATTGACTGAATAGGACACGAGCGGGTACTTTCAAGCCTATGTGACCAATGCACTTATGCTGCCTTCAGGACCCGATGGCCTGAACATCTTCAACATCTCGCTCAGGAATGCTTTCTGTTGAGCTTGCATTTGATAGACCAGATTTATAACAATTGTCTCAAAATTCCTATGAGGAGGCCCAGGCAAATTTGTTGGTACCCTTGGAACCTGCTCTTCCTCAGCTACCGGGCTTGGCTCTCTAACATAGCCTGGTTCTACTTGTTCTTCTTCCTCGAGGCGCACCCTAGCCTGGTGACGCTTTCGGCCCCTACGACCGTTTCCGCCTACCATCTTAGACAGTTCTATTTGGATCTAAGAAGAAGACATAACACATGAGAACAATAGTAGTTGTGTTAGTCTTGAACAATATAAGGCGAAAAAGTCGTAAAGTAAAAATTTCAATTTACAAATTTTTTTTTTTAAATTTTTATAAAATTTTTCTGGCTGTTCTGGTGCTGACCGGTCGCAACATACCGGTCGACACTCTGCAGGAAAATGGTGCGACTGGTATAGTTGACCGGTCAGAATTTCATTCTGACGGAGACATAGCGGTCGCAGCCATTCTGGGGTTCCGGTTGACCGGTATATCGACCGGTATGCCCAGAAAGGCTTTAAAATCACGAAAAAGTGAGAAAAATCTCACTTTTTCTTTCCTTCTCTTCTTCGGTGGCATTTCTCCTCTGGCTTCTGAGCTTCTACAGTCCAACCGGTCACCCCAGGAGTGATTTTCTTCCGATCCGGACTTGGCATATCGTCTCCAGGTAAGTCTCTTCCCTCTCTATCAAGTTTTTACAATTTTTCCATATCGTCTTTACCTAGAATTTTTTATTTTTCTTTGGTTGAGAGATTCTAACCGTAGGAACTCTTTTCCTTCGGTTTAGAAAGGGTTTAGGGACCCCTAAGAGCAAAAGCCCTCAACTAATTTGAGGTTCCACCGAACGGTTTTTGGAAAATCAAAATTTTCAATTTTTAACCTAGGTTTTTCAAAATTTTGAAATTTCTTGATTTTTCCTAAATTCCTTAAATTTCTTGTTGTAATTTCCTGTGTTTGATTTGATTTAAGAGTGCGGGGGTTAAGTAAGTCCTCCTCCCCAAGTTGTTGGATGAGTTTGAGGCTTTTTCCCAATTTACTGTCGTTATGCTGCCGAAATTTGATAATTTCTAACATTTTTCTTCTTGTTTTCTTTTGGTTTTGTAGTTTAAATGGCTCCACGACGTGCTCTTGGCAAGCGTTCTCATGGCTCGGGCATGAGTGCTCCTCAGCCACCAGCTCCACAACTCGACGAGCAGTGGTTCCGTTCTGAGGAGGCACATGCCCGGTTCCCATGGATTGATAGCAAAAACATTGAATCTGGATGGCGAGTTAACTTGGAGCAGTTGCACCGGTTTGATGTGCAAGCGGCTTTCGACAGGCTTGGGTGGGTGCCTGTCATTACTTACATTGAGACCACTCGTCCCAACCTGGTTAAGCATTTCTACGCCAATCTGGAGCTCCATGGGGATGTCAATGATCCCAATCAGGGTAGGGACTTGCGCATCTCCAGCTACGTTAAGGGCATCCATATCTCCTTTGATACTCATCAGTTGGCTGACCTGTTAGGGGTTCCCAACAATGGAGATCTAGTGTATTGCCCTCCAAAAGTGAAGGGCTATCTGAGCAAGGATCTACGTCGAGAGATAGCGGAGCAGATACTGAATCCTGGGGCTCCTATGAAGGCTGCTAGTCTGAAGCCCCTGGCTCGAGTTTATAGCCGCATCATCCAGCACAATATTGTACCCCAGAGAGGCCACTACAGTGAGTTATCTCAGCTCACTCAGTACATCACTTACTGCGTCTGCGTAGGGGAGCGGGTCCCCTTACCTCATCATCCGGACCATGCATCAGGCAACTCTGGCCGATCAAGCCAGTAACCTTCCCTATGGCCGTCTCATTACCACTCTTCTTCGGCGCCTACGAGTGAGCATGAGAGGCGAGGTGGTTGTGGAGGATACCATGACCTCCGACATCGACTGGGATGCCATTCTGAGGATGCAGATGGACAATCTGCCTGTTAGTGATGATGAGTTGGAGGCTCGCTCTCGCCCACTCAGGAGGGTAGCAGCCGCAGCAGCAGCAGCAGCAGCCAATGTGGCATATGCAGTAAAGGCTGAGAGTGATGATGACGATGATAGGGCAGAGGGTGTACCAGTGCCAGCTCCACAGCCTATACCTGCAGCACCACCGTCTACATCTATAGCTGGACCATCTCATCCCCCTCCACATCCGGTGTTGAGCATGTTCACAGAGATCAGGGACACCCAGAGGGTCATCCTAGAGTCTCAGCGAGAGATGGGTCAGGAGTTGGGACGTCTAGCTCGTAGCCTACGGGTGACACAGGACCAGGTACACTGGCTTAGGGCCACTTACGAGCGAGATTATGACATAGCGGACCCTATTCCTCCTAGGCCCCCTACCCCATGATTTTTCCTTTTATTCTCTTCCCTTTTGACTGTTTATAAAATAGGGTAACTGTCCGGTTTGTGGACCGTACCCTGTAGTACTATTTCAATTGATACTCATTTTTCTATTTAATGAAAGTTTTATGGTTCACCCTAACTAGTGCATGTGTAATATTAAATTTTATATTTAATATAGTATGTTATGCTCTTTCTTAATCCGTCTCAGGCATCAAACAATGCTTAGGGTGTGTTTGTATTAAAATTACTTTTAAATTTTTCCTAACTCAGTTCATTGACTTAGTAAAGTGCAATATGGTCTGTGGACAGAGCCCGAGGGCTCTGATACCAAGTTGTCACACCCCAAATTTTGAACCAACCAGAATGGTGTGAGTAAACCGTCATTGAACCAACGGTTCACACCAGGATCTCGAATAGACCGTATCCACTTATACAAACCATTGCACAAAACCACAATCAAAATATAAATAGTACAGCGGAAGTCTTTAAATAAATGAAGTGAGAATCTATTGATAAATTTAAATAAAATATCCAATTATTCAAATTCATACATAAAATATAATATCCTTACATCCACTTAAACAAACTGAAAATAACTGACAATAAATAAAAGTCAAATCAAAGGTACACGTAGAAAGGGCACTCGCATGAAGCGTCATGCTCGTCCTCTCCTGCCTGCACATCCATAGCAGCAATGCCACCATACGCCGGAGCGTTCACATAGTCATCCACTGTATAACCTGCATCAACATCTAAAAACATGTATATATACAAAGGGTGAGCTCACAACTTAGCTCAGTAAGACAATCAGACAGTTTCACAATATTATGCATGAGTAACAAACATTTTATGATGTGGTCTGGTTTAAGTTTGCAATGTGCTATAGAAAGGTTTGGTGGCCCCCGCACCTCTATACACAAGTGTGTGGCACCTCATGGATCACACCACCATTGGCCCACATGCACCCATCATGGAATAGAGATAGAGCTAAGATATCCCCGTACTTCCCCTGATGCTCTACCCATACCAGTACCTAAGCCCCTACTGGTCAGAGCTTGCAAACTGGGCCCGCAACTAACCAATCCTATATGTCATCAATGTAGGCTTTATCCCAGCATAGCCGTCTACGGCATAGAGATCGAGCTAAGGCATCCCTGTACATCCCCTGATATCCTATCCGTAACTAACCCACTAGGATAGAACAATACGCTGGTAGACCCTATCCGAACATAACTCCCTACGGTATAGAGATAGAGCTAAAGCATTGTGGACAAGCCAGCGTCGACATCGGAGACCACAATGCCACATAACCATGGCCAGGCCAACATCAACATCGGAGACCACCGTACCACGACCTTCCCCTGATGCCCCACCCGTACCAAGCATGTTGAAATAGAATACTACAAAAGTGCCAGTGTGAGGAATGATCCCAAGCTCCATGCCCCACTCCACACACCAACGAAAATAATCACATGCCTAACAATCACATCCTATCAATGCATGAACAATAATAATAACTGAAAGTAAAGGATGGCATGTGAATATGCACAAACACCACATCATATATGTTCAGGTTATTAACAACGATTTACTGTCCATTAATTATTAGGGTTTAGGTCAGATTCCCTTACCTGATGCTCGTTTGATAGCTTGCTCTACGTCGCAAGATCCAAACGTGCTATCACAAAGTCCTACAATATTATTAGGATTTCGTTAGAATAGTTTCTTAGGGTTTCACGTTGGTCGGAAACCAACAAAGTCCAAAACCAGCCTTTCTGAGCTGACCGGTCACAACATACCGGTTGCAGCTCTGTGAGCACACTAGCAACGGATATGGTCGACCGGTATGTCTCCGGAAGACCATACTTTGGGTTTTTCGACTGTCGTCGATCATTTTCCATGGTTTTCCAGGGTTTCTTCTATCCATTCTAAGTCTGAGCTTGGAGTTAGAGTTATCTCCAACTCATTCAAGTTTAGTTTTGATGATAATCATCCTAGAACTAGAATCTAGGGTTTGACGGAAATTTAGGGTTTAATACCCAATTTAGGGTTTAGATCAATACCTACTTTGCATGGTATTGATCCCCCCATACAACTATCCTAAAATCATAGAGTAAGAAGAATGATTAAAACACTTACCGTCGACTGGCGTAAGGTGAGCGTCGTCGAACGACAATGGCGGCACCTCCTTCTTCTTCCTAGCTCCTTCCCCTTTCCAACCTCTTTCTCTTCTCTAGGGTTTGTGAAAGATAATGGAAAGGATTTGAGGAGGTTTAAGGGTGTTTATATAGGCCAGAATTAGGGTTTAGTAACCCTATTAGGATTAGGAAAGTCCTGGTATTAGGGTTTAGGAAAATAAGACCTGTAGAGATCAATTTCCGGATCTCCGTAGTCAGCTGCGCAATGCTGACCGGTCGACAGGTACCAAGACCGGTACCATCGATCGGTCAACATAAAATAACATTTATTTGACCGTCTTTGATCCGATTTCGTACCTGTTTGTCATCCGCTCATCCCGTCTGGCCCGGTGATAATCGAAATACCTATTACGACATGAAATCAAAGTTTTGACCGGGTTCACGGAGTGCGGGTCTTACACAAATTGTCTACTTACCAAGAAAAATGGGGGTTTTCTTCTGTAATTTATTTGACAAGAAAATAAAGTAATAAAAATTCAATGGAAGATGATGTCGATTCAAGGAAATTTACTCACGGCTGTAAATTGATCACTGACCTCATATAAATTATTCTCTATTCAAATATTTAACCAAGGATTTTTAAAAAACCAGACAATCCTTACCTTCCCTAATTTCATTAATTTGAGCCCAGCACACAAATTAATTCTTATCAATAAATCAATTGATATTAAGTAATCCTCATAAATTTACTGATAGCATTACACTCTCGGAGGGAGTTAAAGATGAACAACAATCCAACAAGCGTCAGATTATTTAATTCATTCTATATTTTCTTTAAGCAAGTAACAAAAATTTGGATCATAATTGTTCTGCTCAATTGCTACTTTTCCTGAACACCATAACAATTACGGATTATGGATTCAGGTTACCAATAAACCACATAACTCAATCAATTAATAGGCCTCTTAATAAACTGAATCATGCAATCATTAACTTGAAAAACCAAGAAACACAGATATTTGAATAGAAAAATAATTAAAATTAAGAATAGAGCCTCACAATTTTACTAACCGGGTTGAATTCCCCTTGAATCGATTAAAGAACTTAGCTAGACATGATAGAAAAGAAAGACAAAAGAAATAAAATTATCTTCTCAATAATTCTTGGATGCTCTATTACGTAGCCTTTACATTGCTTAAATAGTCAGAGTAGAGAAGATTAAAACTGGTATGTCTAGAATTGGCAACCTTATTACATGAAAATAAAGATTAAACAAAATCCTCTTGCCTAAATTAGATAGAGAATCATTCCATTATTAACCAAATGCCACCCCTAGACCTGCCAATCTTTGTAATATTCCATAGAGGTATATATTCTCCTCAAGATTTCTGACAATCAATCAAATCCTTCAAATAGTAAACCTTCTAGGTGTGGTAATCTTCCTTCTCTGGTTTGAATTCAAATCAGCTTTCCAGATTGGATTTTTGGATACGTTTGATTTCTAGAATTCTTTCCACATTAAAATCCTGCATGAAATTCAGAAGGTCATTATTGAAAATATCAGAATTTTTTTTATTTTAAACATAAATTACTAATACTTTCCACCAATGTCTTATATATAAGGAATCATCAAAATGAGTACCATAAGACATATAATATGTTAAATAGACTAAATATAAGGAAAATAAATATATAAAATTATGAATCCATCAACCAACAAACTAAAACTTGGTCCAACCAAATACTGAATTGGAGAAGTGACAAGAAAGTGTCATTAAAAGAGATCTCCAACACTTGTTTTGACTTTCATGAACTTTGTGTCTTTCATCATTGGGTTTATAAAACTGTTTCAATTTTTTTTTTTTTAACGATTGTCCCTCCAACAGTCCACCTTTAAAGTTAACTTTCATTAAAATAAATCAATTTTTAACATGATATAAGTGAAAAAATCCTAATATATAGTTCATATGTATGTACTTGTTTTATTTCTGGGATTATTACTGTCCATATTTATTGGGTCCCATACTCTATAGGTGGGTTCCATATCACAAAAATCCCATTAAAAATAAATATACATACAAGTGATCTGAACTTTCAATGCCACCTTTCCATTGAAAAAGAGTACTGAATCAACAAAGAGGGACTTGTGGCTTTCAATTGCAAAGCACCTATTCTCTAACAGTTTTCCATAAATGTCTATTGATAAGTCTCGTCACTAGTCCTTGTGATTTTATTTATAGTTTAATAAAACTGTGATTTCATTTTGATTCATAGAACGGTGTACTATATTATTTGCATAGCTCATATATAAAATGAGAATACTTTCCTCTACAATATCAACTAAGGTTCTGATCAACATGGCCAAATTATTCAAATAAGGAAATCCTCCAGAATAGTCAATTAAACTTCTATTATTTCATTAATTATGAATTTAAAAATTGTTATAATATATGCATTACAAACGTTATCTTAGACATAGGAAATGAACATGAGATACAAAATTAGAAAGAAACTTAAAAATGAATTATTCAAATATTTCATGCATGTATCCACGAACCCATACACCAAAATAGGCATCAAAATCATCATTATATTGATGTACCATATGTGGTGATACGGGAGAATATATCTCCCCCAATCAAGCTTCGACACATGTATATTAGGACCCAAGCCCTTGGTGGAAGGCCCTCATTCCCATAATCAACCTTGTAAGTATATGACAAAAGTAGCTCCCGATGAAATGGAACCACCAATGATAATAGTGAAGAGCTTTGGAGCCTCTCTATCATAAAGGTCTTGGAACTTCACTGTCATGAAGGTCTAGGAGCCTCCTCAGAGCAAAAGCGCCGACATCACACCAACATGGAGGCCTCAACACCTCGACAATATGAGGGGGCCTTAACGGTCTCTCTAGTATAGTAATCTCGGCAGCTCTCCAAAAGCAAATCCCGTCATACAAGTCCACGCATAACATGATAGTTGTATAATAACGTATGAGTGGGACCCATTTTAATGAGTACAGAGATCAAACTCCCCCAAATATCAGCCATAGAGTAATCAATAGAATCTTAAGAGGGAGATCCTACTATCCGATGACTCAGCGCAGGATCACCTAATCACCAAATCAGTAGACATAAATCATGCTCTAGGGAAGGACATTCTGCCATGACAGAAGACATGTCCAGTTCCCACGTCCTAGTCACTCACAACCTATAAAAGAACGAAGCATACTGAGGTACATAGAGAGTTTTTTTTTCCAACACTCAAGCTCAAAGCAGGTTAGCTACCCGAATCCCCTTAATTCAAAGGGACAGTCCTTCTTACCTATCCCATACTGTTTGTCCCTCAAACTTACTTAGGCATTGGAGTGGCCACAGGGTATCTCCACCCGACCATCACTACGGTGTCCTCTTTTCCTTTTGCAGGAATCACAAGCGAGCTAAAGACCAATTCGATTTGGGACGACAACAGTTTGGAGTCGTCCCTTAGAAATAGTATAGAAGCTTGCGTATCTGGCTCAGTGAATATCATAGATTGAAATCAGAACCTAAAAAGAATGAACAACCAACCATCCGTCAATAGCAATGCCAGGAGGAACATGCCTCCAAGAGCTAACCCCCCTCAGGGCATACACCCTCTAGAGAGCATCCCAAGAGCAAATGAAGCCCATATCCCCACGGTTGGCAACCTTGGCCATGAGGCAGAAGTCTCTCCTCCAAACTTGCCTCAGTATGTAACGAGGGAACAGTTCAACAACATTTCACGTCAGCTCGAGCTCTTGACCAAGCGACTATTGGACGAGCCGGCAGCAACAAATGCCCAGCCTGTCCATGGCCTAAGGTGCATGGAAAGGAATCAAGGCCCTCCCAAGCATCGGGGGCTACAGGAGCCACGCAACATCATGGAGGTACCTTTACCCATAGGAGTTTCCCAGAGAGATGCCCAAGGGGCACAACCACCTCGGGCTCAAGGATTGATAAGCCATCGATCCAGGAGAACTGCAGGACGCATACCAGGGAGAACACATGCTGCAAGTCAAGCATCCTCTTCTAGCACCTCAGTCGTAAGTATTCACCATAGCGTGAGTAGAGTTCCAACTTCAAAACGATTAGGGCCACAACTATTGCGAGAAGATGTCCAAGCAAAACTGGATGCGGCTAGGTTGCAAAGGGCTACAGTAGAGGCTCAACCTCGCCAGATTGAGGGGAATGTAGAAGAAGAGCTCCGAGACTTGAGAGCTCATCTACAAAGAACGGAGGAATGTTGACCGAACCCCCCTCGACATGTATATTCTACGGAGAGTGCTCTGTCTGAGCACATCATGAGGACTCGCCTCCCACGAGGCTTTACGATGCCAACCATCGAGGCCTATGATGGAACCACCAACCCAGAGCACCACCTCGAATCCTAAGTGGTGCAGATGGTAGTACATGCTTACTAGGAGGAGATAGTCTATCAGGTGTTCCCTGTAACTCTCAAAGGAGCAGGACGACTCTGGTACAGTAGCCTACCACGAAGGACGATAAACTCCTTCGAAGAACTTGCCTCTAGCTTCTTAAGTCACTTCCAAAGCTGACGGAGCCAGAGGAAAACATCCTACAACTTAAGGGACTGTGTCCAGGAGGAAGGCGAGACCCTCAGGGCTTACCTCGACAGGTTCAACCTCGAGGCCCTACATGTTTGGAGCCTCGAGGACTCAGTCCACAAGACCACCCTCGAAGGTGGAATTAGAGATCAAAATCTCATCTTTTTCCTGGCCAAGAAGCCAGCCCTCACACTAGCAGAATTACAGGCGCGGTGTGAGAAGTATGTCACTGCCAACCTAGCCACCAAGAAGGACAAGGCAACAGAGAAGCCTCCACTCCCTACCTCAAAAAAGAAGAGAGGAGAAAAATCAAGGGATCCAAAATTTAAGGGGGAGCCCTCCAAAAAGCAAAAGAAAGAGAAAACCACTAGGATAGAAGGCCCAAGCTTCTAACCATACGAGGACTATCACTCCCTCCGGAAGACCCCAATAGAAATATTCATGGTGGAAAAGTCCCAAACCACATTCCAAAAGCTAGGCAAAATGAATACCGAGTCTCGAAACAGAAATCCAAGGTTGTTTTGCACCTTCCACATGAGCATTGGCACACAACTAATTATTGTCGATACCTATAGGACGCCATCGAGGAGTTGATCCAAAATGGTAAGCTCAAAAAATACGTGGACAACAAAAGACCAGCACTAGTTGGGGCAGCCTCAGAGATACCTGACTCAAATGACAGCCAAACCGAAGCTAGAAAAAATAAAAGATGAAGAGATGGGGTAGGAAGTACACCATCCCCAATACGGCCCACCGCAGGGGTGACGTACATAATTAAGGTTATCCCGGTACATCTAGGACAAAGAGGAATGGAAAGTGGAGGGCGAATAAGGTCCTCAGCCATAATTGATGGAGGCCTTGACAAGAGCCTCTAGATCCAGTGTTACGATGAAAACATGCCCTCCAAGCCTGCCAACTGGAAAGGTGGACCAAAAGCAAAAGCATTGCTGGAATTTTGGGAGAAGCGGTACCAATAGGACCTCCCATTGGTCGAGATCGGACTCCCCGACCATGTCACCACACTGGACCTCGCTAGGCTAGCCCAGAAGGTGTAGCTAGTCATACCAGAATCGTACTTGATCACCGGAGGGTCCGCAACAAGCAACACCTCAGCGAGGTCGGCTAAGGCCTATACTAAGGAATTGAATGATGTTAAGTTTGCCCAAAAAAATTCAAGAATAGGGGATCTAATGATCTTCAATGACGACAACCTGATAAAAGTCATATCACCACATGAGGAGGCCTTGGTAATCACAACGGTCATCTCAGACTTCGATGTCGGCAAGATAATGGTGGATACATAAAGTATGACAGACATCCTATACTACCATACATTCCAGAGGATGAACTTCACTGATGAGATGCTGGGACCCATAATCTACACTCTAATAGGATTTATCGGAGACTCAGTCTCCGTGAAAGGGTGCTTTCGCCTATCCTTCATGATCGAAAAAAAATCAGCCCGGAAGATTATCAATGTAGAATTTCTGGTGGTCGACCTCCAAGCCAGTTACAATGTAGTCCTCGGACGACCTTCTCTACATCACCTCCGACACTGCCTGTCTATATACTATCAGATGCTCAAATTCCCTACTGACCATGGGACTGGAGAAAGCTAAGGTGATCAGAGAATCTCAAGGCAGTGCTATGACAATATATTGGGATGAATGCCAGGGGCCTCAAACCTCACAGAAGGAGAGGAATCAACCAAAAAGAAAGGAAAAACCTCGGTCCAATCCATCTTTCTGGAAGATCTTAGGGACGATCCAAATCCTAAAAAAGTAGCCCCTCACCGAAGTACTCTTGTTGAAAGATTGGTCCAGGTTCCAATATCAGAGGACTGACTTGATTGTACCTTCTAGATAGAAGTCACCCTGCAAGGGGAGATGCGAGACAAGCTTATCTCCTTCATCAGAAAAAATACAGACGCATTCACGTGGTTGGCAGCAGACATGCCCGGCATTGACAGAAACCTTATGGAGCACCACCTAGCTGTCGACCCCTAACATTGCCCTGTGAGGTAGAAAAAGAGGAACTTTGCACCAGATCGACAGAAAATAATAAACAAGGAGGTTGAAAAACTCCTTCAGGCTAGATTTATCAGAGAGGTTAAATACCTAGAATGGTTGTCTAATGTTGTAATGGTGCCTAAATCTAGGGATAGGTGGAGGATTTGTATTGATTATACCGACCTAAATAAAGCGTGCCCAAAAGATTGCTACCCCTTGCATTGGATAGATCAATTGATAGATGCCACCTCAAGGCATAAATTACTTTCCTTCGCGGATGCTTACTCGGGATATTACCAAATCCCAATGAGTCAAGAAAACGAAGAAAGCACGAGCATCATTACGAGCCATGGGATGTACTACTATAAAGTAATGCTCTTTGGACTAAAAAATGCAGGAGCTACCTATCAGTGACTTGTAAACAAAATTTTCAAGGACCAGATTGGAAGGAACATGGAGGTATATATCGACGATTTCTTAGTGAAGAGCCTCAAAGCGAGAACACATATTGATGACCTCTACGAGGCCTTCAAGGTACTACGAAGGCACAACATGAAGCTGAACCCGATCAAATGTGCCTTTGATGTATACTCGGGGAAATTCCTCGGATTCATGATATCTCAAAAAGGGATAGAAGTCAACCCTACAAAGATAAAGGCCCTACAAGACATGAAGCCACCCAAGAATATAAATTAGGTACAAGAGTTGACAGGGAGGATTGTCGCCCTCGGATGCTTCATGTCGAGGTCGACAGATCGATGCATGCCCTTCTTTCAAATACTCAAAGGCAATACAAAGTTTGAGTGGACTCTAAAATGCCAACAGGCATTCAGGGAACTAAGAAAATACCTGTCAACCCCACCAGTACCTGTCAAACCCGAAACAGGAGAAGAGCTCTAGCTGTATTTATTTGTCTCCTCAGTGGCAGTAAGTACCGTATTAGTCAAAGAGGTTGAAAAGATGCAGCTGCCGTGTTAGCAAAACTGGAACTGGGATAGCCTCGGGAAATTCTATTAAACAACTTATTAGAAACACAAGACAGCCAATCAGAAATGTCATGAAATCCCCTGCTCTTCGGGGATGTCCTCAGTGCCGAGGAACATGTACTAGGGTGCGTAAGTAAAATGTCACTGGACAAAGAGACTCGTTACCAGGCCATAGAGAAACATGCTCTAGCACTAATGACCGCTGCAAGGAAGTTGCGACCCTACTTTCACTCTCACACTATTAAGGTTTTAACAACAAAACCTTTGAAGAAGATCCTTGCGAGAAACGATATGTCAAAAAGGATGATCAACTGGGCAGTGGAGCTCGGAGAGTTTGATCTCCACTACAAACCAAGGACGAAGATCAAAGCCCAAGCCTTGGCTGACTTCTTGATTGAAAGCACATTAGTGGATGACCTAGAGGACCCTAGCACAGCCATACAAATACGACCTCCGACCCCTGCGCTAAAACCAAACTCACTGCCATGGACACTGTTTGTAGATGGGGCAAGTAGCGAGAGCTATGCTGGGGCAAGAGTAGTGTTGATCAGCCCAAAGGGTTTTAAAATTAGAAGAGCGGTTAAATTTGGCTTCCCTGTCACCAACAACGAAGCTGAGTATGATGCGTTGATTACAGGGCTTAGTTGGCAAGGTACCTAATGGTCATACACATCTCCTCCCACAGTGACTCTCTAGTTGTGGTTAAACAAGTAACGGGTGATTACGAGGCCAAGGTGGCAAAAATGCAAGCCCACCTCTAAAAAGTCAAAGAACTAATGGCGAAATTCTGAGGATTTAAAGTCCAGAGCATCAATCGAGAAGACAATACTGAAGCGGATGAACTATCCAAACTGCTGGGCAACAATTCAGTGGTGGCTAATAACTCAATACATTTAAGTCAGCTTAACAAACCAAGCATCACCACTGAGTCCAAGGTCAATATGATCATAGACAAGCCCTACTGGATGGATCCAATCCTGAACTTCTTAAAAAAATGGGATGCTCCTAGATGACAGCAAGGAAGCAAGGAAGATATAAACCAGATCAAGGTGGTACGTCATATACGATGATGTACTGTACAAGAAAGCCTTCTCCCTACCCCTGCTTAGATGCCTACCACCATCCGAGGCTAGAGGAGCCATTGAAGACGTGCACGAAGGATTTTGTGGCAGTCATCAGGCAGGACAAACACTGGCACAAAAGCTAATTAGACACAGCTACTACTTCCCCAGCATAGTGAAACAATGCAAGGAATATGTGAAGAAGTGCATACAATGCTAGAAACATGCCAAAATCCAGCACCAGCCAACCACACCACTGCAGCCCATAGCGAGTCTGATCCCCTTTGCCATATGGGGAATGGACATCCTAGGGCCATTTCCCACGGGGTTAAAACAGAATAAATTCTTGATTATGGCCATCGATTACTTCACCAAATGGATAGAAGTAGAGCCGATGCCCAAGATTACAGCTTCAAAAGTGGCAGAATTCCTCAAACTCTCTGTGGTTTACCATTACAGGATACCACAGGCAGTGATGACAGACAATGAAAAGAAGTTCGATTCGAACAAGTTTCAAGGCTTCTATAAATAATATAGGATCGCCCAGCACTTTACCTCGGTGCACCAACCAAAATCAAATGGACAAGTCGAGGTCACCAACAGATCATCCTCTAGGGTCTAAAGAGGAGGATCTCACAAGAAGAGGTGATAAATAAAGAGAACCTAAGTGGATTAAAGGATAAATTAACAGAGGAAAGAAAAAAGTGGGTAGAAGAGGTCCCAAGTGTCTTATGGTCATACAGGACAACCAGCAGAAGGCCTACAAGAGAAACGCCCTTCATGCTCAGCCACTGGGCAGAAGCTAACATACCTATCGAGGTCGTTCGTTCACAAGTCATTCCGAACTGTAAACTTCGATGAAGAAACAAATAGAGAAAGTTGATAGAAGAATGTCGCATACCAGGCTCGGATAGCCAATCACTACAACAAGAAAGTAAAGGAGAAGTTGTTCCAAGTAGGTGACCTAGTTCTAAGGAAGGCTTCAGCCTCAGAACTAACTAGGCAAGGAAAGTTGGCTCCAAACTGGGAAGGACCATATAAAGTGATAAAGACGACGAGGACAGGGGCATATCACCTATAAAGAATAGACGACGAGGCCATCCTAAGGACGTGGAATGCGTCAAATTTACGAAAGTTTTATTCCTAAAGTGTTATAAATCAAGTAAAATCAATAAAGATCCTTGGTTACAAGAAATACGGTGTACTTAGCATAGAGAAAATGTCTTCGACACTCTTGGCTGCCCCGAGGGCCTCGAAGCTCGGAGGGTGGATAATTATCCTAAGAGGATAAAACTTTGGCTTCAGCACCAGTTCGAGGCACCGAAGCACAGAAGGTCGACTCTGTCGATGTGAACCTCGATTAGAAGAAACTATCTTCGATACCCTCGACTGCCCCAAGGGCCTCAAAGCTAGGAGGGTGGATAATTATTCTAAGGAGAAATTATTGGCTTCAGCACCAATTAGAGGCGCCGAAGCACGGAGGGTCTTCTCTGTCGACACAAACCTCGATTGAAAGAGAATATATGTTCGATACCCTCGGCTACCCCAAGGGCCTCGAAGCTCAGAGGGTGGATAATTATCCTAAGGATAAATTATTGGCTTCAGCACCAATTAGATGTGCCAAAGTATAAAGGATCATCTTTGTAATCGGGAACCTCGATTGGAAGAGAATATATCTTCGACACCCTCAGCTACCCCAAGGACCTCGAAGCTCGGAGGGTGGACAAGTATCCTAAGTCTAAGTAAGGATAGTATATTCCGACTTCAAATGTCAATCTCAGAAAAATCTTGTTCATTAATAGGGAAAAGCTTATACATCGAAAAAAATTTGTACATTAAAAAAAAAATAATCTCTTGAAAACAATCGTTTGAAACTTTAATTTTCTTCTTCACGGCTTGACCGTAGGGGGAACTTGCTCTGAGGGAAGAGCTGAAACTTCTACAGGACAGGTCTCTTCAACTTGGCCAGGTTGAGGGGTCGACTCAGGAGGGACGGAGGCAGGTTGATTTTTGGTTGTAACCTTCGAAGGCAAAGAGGCAGGCTGATCGGAAGAAGAAGGGAGGAACAAGAGTGGGGAGGCCCTCGGAGAGGCAGCAGCTCCAAGGAGCTTCTTGAAAGCACTAACTGGCGAGAGGTCGAAATGAGGACATGTGGCACAAACGAAGTTACGGGTCTCAGTCAACATCGGCATCGCCAGCTTAAGCAAAGACTCCGTCACAGTCTTCTTGTATTCCTTCCCAGTCTTGAAATCTTCCAAGGCTTTCTTCCCTACCTCTCAAACTTTGACCTCGGAAGCAGCCTTGAGCTTTGCCAAAGTAGCACTGTGAGCAATGCATTCATCCTGTATAATTTTTTTTGTTGCCTCAACAATGGCTTTGGCATTCCGAACTTCCTCCTCAAGATGTACGCGAGTCTCCTTCAGACCCTCATATGAACTCGGGTTCTGTACCCAACACCTTGTTGTTCCTTGTCAGCTTTGGCTGGCATCCCTCCGGAATCGATGGTACGGAATCCTCTTGGCAACCAGCTATATGAATGACTGGTAGACACTGGAGAGCGGCAACAAGTGGTACATGTGCATGCAAGATTAGATAGATTAGTGAGTCAGTTCCTTTCCGCCCGATGAGTTCGGGCGGAAAGAGACTAATTCTCTGATTAACCTCACTCGGCTAGCAATAGAAGGAATTATCTTTGATAAACCGCTTGACTAAACGCCACCCTTGCTCTATCCTCAACATCATCTGGCTCCTATCGAAGTATGGGCTTCTCATTCTCAGCCTCGGCAAGGTCCACCTTTAACTTCTTGACTTCCTCCTTGAGGTCCTTTGTCTGACCCTGAGACTTCAGATGTCACACCCCAATTCTGCACCAACCAGAATGGTGTGATGAACCGTTAATAAACCAACAGTTCAACCAAGATCTCGAATAGGCTATCCCACATATGATAAACCAAAACACATTCCACATTAATCAGAGATAATAAAGTAAATAGTAGAAGTCTTACAGATAATGAACTGAGGTCTAATCATGATAAATAATTAATATTCCATTTATTTCTAAGTAACCAAAACATAATTTAATACATATTACAATATCCAAATACAAAAACTAAACACCAAACGTATCCACCGTTGAAACGCTCGCTTAACGAACCATGTTCGTCCTCTACAGCTTGCTCATCATAGCCGCCACATGTTCATATGTTGGCGTGTCAACATAATCTTCAATCATAGTACCTGCAACATCATAAACTAAAAAGAATTACGCACGCGAGGGTCAGCTCCCCAACTTGAGCTCAGTGAGAAAACAAACAATGCAACAAACACATGCATGCATTCAATTCATATCTTTGGTCTGGTATATAAGTTCGCAATGTGCTATAGAAAGGATAGGTGGCCAAAGGTCACATTTATTGATGCCGCACCTCTATACACGAGTGTGTGAAGCTGCCCAAAGGTAACGTTTATTTTCGTCCTACATGTACCAACCATGGACAATGTACACACAAAGGTCACGTTTATTGCTGTACCCGTTGCCCATACCAACACATAAGCCCATGTTGGCGAGGGCTAGCAAACTGGGCTCGTAACTAACCAATCCTAATGCCAATCAATGTATCCAAGGCCTCACCCCAGCATCCCTCAATACATCCATAGAGATAGGGCTAAGGCCCCCCGGCAGACCAACCACACACATACATCCACATCCATATTCCTATCATCATCATCATGTTATACACAATAATTTAAATATGCATGAACAGTAATAATAAAAATATTGGATGACATGTTGAATGCACATAACAAGTATATACGCATAGAATCAATCATGGCATTGGACTGAAAAATAAAACAGTTTATTATTAACCAATTAGTTTAGGTCTTGTTCCCTCACCTTTGCTTGAGTGTAGATCCTCTTTCAAGCTTTAAGAATCACTTATATCAATAGAAAAACCTAACAAGTCGATAGATTTTAGTTAGAAGTCATTTCGACAACTTTTGGCTTGCTGTTAACTAGGGGTAGCAGGACGGGTAGCAGTTTTCACGACCCTAGGGGGTAGGGTGGATGCCGTGGCCGGATGTTCCGCCTCCGAATCCTTGGGTGCGAGGCCACCTTCACCCTAGGGCCACCCCTTCCCTAGGCCGAATCTTGGGGGGTCGATGCTAGGGTCAGATGTTCCATCGACCCTAGGTGCGATCCCCCATGGTTTGAGTCGAAAATATCAAATTTCGTCCATTCTTTCATGTTTGGGTCCCATGGCTTCCTTCTATAGTCCATTCCATACATGTTATATGGTTTAGAACTATTCTTTATTCACCTACATGGTTTCAATGATCTCCTCCATGGTTTCCATTGAAACCTAACCATGGATGGATGATTTGGGTTTCTCCTAGATCATACCCTCTTCATGATCTACTCTAAGGTCTTAAGAAATTCATGAAAATAGTATCCATACCTGAGAAGTATGCTTCTTTCTCCGAATCCCTTCTTTTTGGTCTTCTTCTCCACTTTCCTTCTCTTCTCCTTCTCTTCCTTCTCTTCTCTTCTCTTAATCCAATTAGGGTTGTAAAAGGAGTGAAAGAGGCTTAGGGACATCATATTTATAGAGTAAAACCTCCCGAAATAAGTCTCATTGAGTTTAAGAAAGGTTCCAATAGAAATTAAGAAAGTTTCCTAATTTTTGGTTCGTGCTGTTTTTGCTGATTATCGGGGGTCGATGGGGGGGTAGGACATTTCGAGACCCCTGTGACCCCTGGTCATGGGTCGATGGTGGGGGTCGATGGGGGGGTCGGACCTGCCTGTTTAGGCATGCGACCATACCCTCATTTTGACTATTTTTGAGTAAAATTTCATATTGGGTCTTGGGTTTCTTCACATACTTGGTCCACTTGGCTCGACCATGATATGTAGACGGGTCACGATACGAAATGTAAGGTTAGATCGGGTTCATGGCGTGCGGGTCTTACAACTCCACCCCCCTTAAAAGAAATTTCGTCCTCAAAATTTAAAAGTACGGATCTTACAACTCCCCCATCCTTAAAATAAATTTTGTCCTCAAAATTTAAATTTAAGTGGGAATTCTATTTCCGCATTGCATCTTCTTCCTCCTATGCAATCTCCTCCGTGTATCGTCTTCGCCAGGTTATCTTCATATACTAATTATCCCAGCTTTGGAAACATTGTACCTTCCAACTAGTGAACTAGGCTGGTACAACTTCAATAGTTAAACATTCTATCTAATTCAGTGATTCCGTGGTCAATACCTTTGATATGGATCTCCAATGCACTTCTTCAATAGAGACACACGTAATACATCATGCACACTAGACATGGATAGCGGTAACGCTAATTGATATGCAACTTTTCTACGTCTCTCCAAAGTTTATAAGATCCGACACATATACAGAATACAACTTTTCCTTCTTGTCTAATCGCTTCAAACTACGCATAAGTGATTTCTTCAAGAACACTTTATCCCTTATGGTGAACTCAAGGTCTTGGTGTCTCTTCTGAAATCTTGAGCTATCTTGCCCCTTTTCTTTGATCTTGTCTGCCACTCGATAGTTTTTTTCATTAGACTTAGGTCTCAAAATTCTTCATTCACCGACTTTATTCCAAAATAAAGAAATTTGACATTTCTACCGTACCATGCTTCATAGTTAACATTTACATGGTAGCTTAGTAGCAACTTCAATTCACGGTAACTTCTCAACTCAAGTTCCTTGAAATCAAATTTTCAAGCTTGGAGCATATCTCTTAGGATCTGTATAGTCCGCTCCGACTGTCCGTCGGGTTAAGGTAAAATGCGATACTAAACTTCAACTTGGTCCCCATTATTTTCTATAGATCATCCCAAAACTTTGAGATAAGGCATAAGCCTCTGACCGACACTAAGCTCTCATGCATACCATTCAATCTGGCAATATTATCCACATATAGCTTATTTAGCCGCTCCAAAGCATACCGAGGTCGTATAGCAATGGAATGAGCTATCTTCATAAGGCGATCAACAATCCTCCAAACTGCATCAACCGCTCTGGGAGTCAGTGGCAAATCAGTGACATAGTTCATTGTAATGCAGTTTCACTTCCAGACTGGCTTTGATAGTTATTGTTGTAGCCATGTTGGTCTTTGTCTTTCAGTCTTTACTTACTGATAATTCAATTACTAAAACATGCATCTAAACCACATTTGTTATAATTCCTCTTTACCAGTACCATCTCTTCAGGTCATGATACATATTGGTACTCCAGGACGTCCTGAATATTGAGTACAATGGATTCTTATCATTATCCTCTTCATAATATCCGAGTCTTTATCTTCATGTATTCAGAATCTACCTCTGTATCTGAGTACCGTCTCCGCATCCAAAGTAACTCAGGGTTGGATTTTCCTTTTTCTAAATCTGCTTACACCGTTCTTATTTACGTATCTCACAAAATTGCTACTTTTACTTCATCCATCAATTTAGAAATGATCATTAATGCCACAAGCACAGCTGAATTATTGCTCCATAAGTTCATTCATAAGTTCTTGCTCTATTGGATCATCACGAGTTTCTATTGTATGTTACTCTACTTCCAAATCTGAATCTGTTGCTGCGGAACATAAGGCAGCATTTATACTGGGTCCTTCCTTGGACTTCATAATTCCCTTTTTGCTTAAGGTCTTAGTTATTTCATTAGTCTTGCTTGAGTGACACTGAATATCGCAATCTTAATCCTTCAATGTTCTAACCATCTTTTCTGCTTCATGTTCAACTCTTTCTAATGAAGAGATAAATAGGACTCTTAATCTAAAATTCTTCTCCGTTTAGATAATGTCTCCAAGTCTTGATTGTATAATTCATCACCGGTAATTCCAGATCATGTGTAGGGTAACTCGTCTCATGCTCCTTCAGTTTTCTTAAAGCATATGCAATCGCTTATTTACCTTGCATCAACCCGCATCCTAAATCCCCTCTGAAAGCTTCGATGGATAGGGTAAAAGGTTCCCTAGTATCGGAACGATCACGATGGGAGTTGATATCAACCTTACTTTAGAATCTGGAAACATTCTTCACACTTGTCAGTCCAATTAAACTCCTCTCCCTTCTTGGTTAGCTTGGTAAGAGGTTTTTGCGATCTTAGAGTGGTCCTCTACAAATCGTCTGTAATAATCAGCTAAACCCAAGGAACTTCTGATCTTCACAATGTTTTTAGGTGTTTCTCACCATACAATTGCTTCTATCTTAAAAGGGTCCACTTTAATCCCTTTTTATGATTCTACGTGATCTAAGAAGATCACTTTGTTTAATCAGGTCTCCTATTTCTTGAACTTGGCATAAAGCTTTTCCCTTTGAAGCTGTTCTAAAATCCATTGTATGAGTTACTTCATTCTTGGAATAAACCACAATATCATCTATGAAAACTATGACCGACGTGTCCAACATGTCATGAAACACCCAGTTCATCAGCTTCATAAAAGATGTAGGGACATTGGTTAATCCAAACGTCAAAATCGAGAACTCATAATGTCCAATCCCAATTCTAAAGGTATCTTCGAGTCCAAATTCTTCAGCTGTTGGTATCTTGACCGAAGATCAATCTTAGAAAATACCTGTGCTCCTTGCAACTGTTTAAGCAAGTCATCGATCTGAAGTAGTAGATATCGATTCTTGATCGTGAGCTTGTTTAATTCTCGGTAGTCTGTACCTAATCAGACACTACCGTCCTTCTTCTTCTCAAATTGCATTGGCGCTTCCCGTGATGCAATACTTAGCCGATTAGAACCCTTCTCTAATAACTCTTGTAGTTGAGTCTCAGTTCCTTCAACTCCGTAGGAGCTACTCTTTAGGTGCCTTTGACACAAGTATCGTCCCTGGTAACAAGTCGATGACGAACTCGGTCGCATGATCAGATGGTAACCCAAGTAAGTCTCCTGGAAACACATAAGAAAATTTATGTATCACATCAATATCTTCCATCTGTGGTGCTTCTTTGGTAACGTATACCACAGATACCATATCTCCAACTCATTTCTCTTCAAAGCATCTCTTCGCCCTTAGCATAGAGAGGATTAGCTTTCACTTCTTAGGCAACATGCTTCCGATAAAACTAAATTATATCTCATCTTTATTCTTGAATAATAACCTCTTCTATGCACATACAACTTTGTAGAGTGTTGAGACAACCGGTCTATCCCCAAGATGATGTCAAAGTCTGTCATCTCAGGTCGAATTAGGTTGCATCCTACTTCTATCCATCCATACTATTCGGACATTGTTCATAACACTCATCTAATACACATCTAGTCCAAAAGGGCTTGAACTAGCAAAATCTGGTGTGAAGGTCTTAAGAGCTTATCTAGTTCCTTCATCTCTTATGATTTTTCAAAGACTATCGTCAAAATCTCATATTGCACTCATTAGCTTATATTTCTTTTATCCTTGTTGTTCTACCCTGATCTCTCTTTCATATACCTCAAAAAATATCTTGTGATTGTTACTTCATATCCCAAGTCTATCTATAAGCATTAGGGTATATGCTTATAATTTCATTAATTCAGCCAACTATTTTGGTCTTTACATAATCATCTCAATCGACATTGGGCATAACTCAGTATTACTTATACTAATCCAAATACTATCAATGCCATGATTTTTTTTTTTGACTTTATCCTTGTATCTACTCTTAGATTTGTCTTTAGGAATCTTCTACCTTGTCAAAATTCATACTGATATAGCCATCTTTAACTCTACTAGAGTGATATCTATTTCTTTACTGGCTACCCTTGATAGTTCTCACTTTTGCTCATGCACTCTTTTATAGACATAACTCATATCCATCCATTCAGTAATCTCAAAATAAATTCTCCCTTACTTTATCTGAGGTCTCTTGGCTATAGAATCTTAATCTAAATCCAATCATCTTTCTTCCAATAATTCCATTATCACTAATCATCTTTATCAACAAAGGTCAGGGAGTGTATGAATCAAAATATTCATCTAAAAGTGATTCACTTCCTTCTGTCGATTTAGCATAATGACAAACACTTGCTTTATCTAGTGAACCTAGGTTTAAAGAATCAGGAGTAAATCTGTGGTAATCCAACCGGCATCAAAAGATCGTTAAGTTGCACGGTGGTCCAAATACATGGAAATAGAGGTTTTATAACTCTTAACCTCAAGATTACAGGTTCTATCAAATATATAATGCCATTGGTCAAGGCACTACAAGAGTAAATCTGGAGAAAGATTTCGTACATCAGTAAATCAGGTATAATCTGGAGAAAAATTTTGTACATTAATAAATCAGGTATAAATCAAAAGATGTATGCTCAACATGATTAAACATTTAACTGTTCATTCAGTTCCTATCTCTGTTCATGTTGTCGATCATAAGAGTGGCTCAGATTGGTATAATCAGGACTAATACTAAAGAAACAATATCTATAACTCCAATTGACAGGTTAAATCAAGAAGGTATCCTGTCAAGGTACGAGAATTAAAATCAAGTATGTGCATCCTCTATAATCATAAGAGTAAGTCAATAATGCACCGCATCCTATATAAACCTATCTACTTATATGACCATAATAGATTTGATCCTTTGCTGAAAATGTCCGAGGCATCATCTTCAGAAGACATTCTTCAATCCTTGTCGGATCATTCTGTCATGATGCAACTATCCCATACATCGGTGGTTGATAAGGTTAACAACCTTGATACACTGCTTGTAATGCACCAAGCTTCTGCACTGGGATATGCATTACAGGGTCTTGCTGTATGGTAGGCACTGTGTTATAGGTAACAGGTGTTGGGGATACAGTGTTGCTACCAATTGGTACTGTACTTGGTCTGACTCGGAGGTGTTGATGTAACATTGGCAACTTGGGTAGTCCAGGTGATTGGCTGGAGTGGCCTGGTTGTTCACCTCCTTTGATTTGCCCCAATCTGATTATCATTATTTAGCATCTGCTCAGATGAGTTTTCATTACCCATTCTCAACCCAGATAGTGGTGGGGTCAAGTTGCAACTTCTACTTAATGCTCAGCGGATAATGGATCAGCTTGTGGTGGATCTTATTCTGAGTCTCCATGTCACCCAGGAGTATAGCTTTATCTTCTTGTAGTTACTCTTATTCTTAATGTATGGCCATTGTTCTCCATTCTCTATTGCATTCAGTCTGAGATCTTTCCCTTTACCATTGCAAGGACTTAGGCGTTACTAGCCATTTTCCTTCTTTCCCAAATACATCGAGTTTCACATCTTATGAGTATCAACTCGGTATTCTAATTTCTTTACTTTACAGATGCTCCCTTCTTGCTACTGTACTATATCTTTTGTATACTTAGATAACTACCAAACTTATAGATAATACCCTATATTATTTATTTATCAGGATAAATTTTGGTCTTCTCTTTCTGTTTGAGTGTTTATATATGGTTCCACCTTTAATATGTACATTATTGTCTTGTTTAAGTTCTGTCTCAACTAACACAGGTACTTATGGTGTGTTTGTGTTAAAGCTTTTAATTTATCCTAACTCAGTTCATGGACTCTAGTGGAAGTATTCAGGTTTCATGGGAAAGGCTTGAGAGAGCTCTGATACCAACTTGTCACACCCCAATTCTACACCAACCAGAATGGTGTGATGAACCGTTAATAAACCAACGGTTTAACCAGGATCCCGAATAGGCTATCCCACATATGATAAACCAAAACACATTCCACATTAATCAGAGATAATAAAGTAAATAGCAGAAGTCTTACAGATAATGAACTGAGGTCTAATCATGATAAATAATTAATATTCTATTTATTTACAAGTAACCAAAACATAATTTAATACATATTACAATATCCAAATATGAAAACTAAACACTAAATGTATCCACCGTTGAAACGCTCGCTTAACGAACCATGTTCGTCCTCCACAGCTTGCTCATCATAGCCGCCACATGTTCTTATGTTGGCGTGTCGACATAATCTTCAATCATAGTACATGCAACATCAGAAACTAAAAAGAATTGCACGTGCGAGGGTCAGCTCCCCAACTTGAGCTCAGTGAGAAAACAAAACAATGTAACAAACACATACATGCATTCAATTCATATCTTTGGTCTGGTATATAAGTTCGCAATGTGCTATAGAAAGGATAGGTGGCCAAAGGTCACATTTATTGATGCCGCACCTCTATACACGAGTGTGTGAAGCCGCCCAAAGGTAACGTTTATTGTCGTCCTACATGTACCAACCATGGATAATGTACACAAAAAGGTCACGTTTATTGCTGTACCCGTTGCCCATACCAACACATAAGCCCCTACTGGCGAGGGCTAGCAAACTGGGCTTGCAACTAACCAATCCTAATGCCAATCAGTGTATCCAAGGCCTCACCCCAGCATCCCTCAATACATCCATAGAGATAGGGCTAAGGCCCCCTGGCAGAGTCGAAGACTACACAATCCGAGACCACCTCCCCTCATACCCTACGACGTAATAGTTCTGCTAAGGTAATGGCGATACGACGATATCAGTGGACAAGACTTGAGTTAGAGATAGAGCTAGAGTGCTGAGGCCCGGCCTATGACACCTCCCCCTGATACTCGCTCGCATCAAGCACACCAACCATACACATACATCCACATGCCTATTCCTATCATCATCATCATCATCATCATGTTATACATAATAATTTAAATATGCATGAACAGTAATAATAAAAATATTGGATGACATGTTGAATGCACATAATAAGCATACACGCATAGAATCAATCATGGCATTGGACTCAAGAATAAAACAGTTTATTATTAACCAATAAGTTTAGGTCTTGTTCCCTCACCTTTGCTTGAGTGTAGATCCTCTTTCAAGCTTTAAGAATCACTTTTATATCAATAGGAAAACCTAACAAGTCGATAGATTTTAGTTAGAAGTCATTCCGACAATTTTTGACTTGTTGTTAACTGGGGGTAGCAGAACAGGTAGCAGGACGGGTAGCATTTTTCTGCGACCCCCAGGGGTAGGGTAGATACCAGGGACGGATGTTCCATCGACCCTGGGTGCGACCCCCCTTTCCTGGACTTCCCAAATGCTGGGGGTCGATGCTAGGGTCAGATGTTCCATCGACCCTAGGTGCGACCACCCCTTCCCTGGTTTCCCGAATGCTGGGGGTCGATGCTAGGGTCGAATGTTCCATCGACCCTAGGTGCGACCCCCCATGGTTTGAGTCAAAAATATCAAATTTCATCCATTCTTTCATGTTTGGGTCCCATGGCTTCCTTCTATAGTCCATTCCATACATGTTCTATGGTTTAGAACTATTCTTTATTCACCTACATGGTTTCAATGATCTCTTCCATGGTTTCCATTGAAACCCAACCATGGATGGATGATTTGGGTTTCTCCTAGATCATACCCTCTTCATGATCTACTCTAAGGTCTTAAGAAATTCATGGAAATAGTATCCATACCTGAGAAGTATGCTTCTTTCTTCGAATCCCTTCTCTTTGGTCTTCTTCTCCACTTTCCTTCTCTTCTCCTTCTCTTGCTTCTTTTCTCTTCTCTCAATCCAATTAGGGTTGTAAAAGGAGTGAAAGAGGCTTAGGGATGTCCTATTTATAGAGTAAAACCACCCAGAATAAGTCCCATTAAGTTTAGGAAAGGTTCCAATCGAAATTAGGAAAGTTTCCTAATTTTCAGTTCGTGCTGTTTTTGCTGATTACCGGGGGTCGATGGGGGGTTGGACATTTCGAGACCCCTGCGACCCCTGGTCACGAGTCGATGGTGGGGGTCGATGGGGGGTCGGGCCTACCTGTTTAGGCATGCGACCCTACCCTCATTTTGATTATTTTTGAGTAAAATTTCATATTGGGTCTTGGGTTTCTTCATACACTTGGTCCACTTGGCTCGACCATGATATGTAGACGGGTCACGACACAAAATGTAAGGTTAGACCGGATTTGTGGCGTGCGGGTATTACAATTCCACCACCCTTAAAAGAAATTTCGTCCTCAAAATTTGAAAGTACGGATCTTACATCAGATTCTCCTCTTGATACTCTTTGGCTAGAGCATATAGGCTTCATCCCGATGAGTTTCGACGTTAGACAACTATTGGAGAGCCAAGTCTAGCCTGGCCTCAAGGTTGACAAAAGCTTCCCAAGCTTGGTGTAAGAAATGACCAGTCTGTAAGCAAAAAAAAAGTCATGACACAGAAAATGCCTAAGGAAAGAAAGCCACACCAACAATAATTACCTCGATGCGATGACAAGCCTTGCAGTAGAAGGCCTCGTTGAGTGACATCTTGGCGTAGTTATTCTCGTCCACAGGGAGCCTCATAGCTAGAATGAGCTCTTCTACCACAGCGGGAGCTCGAAAGGCTGATTGACGGGTTGATATGTTGACCTAGGGTAAAAAAGGTGTTACATCATCCTCTATGTTCTTAGGATGAGTGAACTCTGCAAATTGATCCCGAGCACTGCCAACAGCTATACAGAAAATGTGAAATTAAGATCAAGTTATCAAAGAATGATAGGAGGCTGAAAAAGAGTATAGCTCGAGACTCCCCCTCGGTCCGGGAAGATTTCTTCTTCTTCTTCTTCTTCTTCTTCTTCTCGAACCTCTTCTCATGACATCGCTTCCTCTTTTCACTAGTTAGATGCTCCTTGCCCTCTTCTTGTTCAACCTCCTACACCTCGACACCACCCTCCGCTGCGGCGACCTCCTGTCCTGGAGAAAAAACCACAAGGAGGAAAGAAACCCCAACTGCCTCGACAGGCTCGAAGGCCTCGGCCACCCCTTCTTGAGGTCCATCGAGAACTTCAGCCTCTTAAACATCAGTTTTCCTTGGTAGGCTCTCGGCCATTAAGATCGCAGCAAGATCCTCCAATCCGATGTCCACTGCCAATCTGAAAAAGAAATGTCAAGTACTGAATAACAAAAGAAAATGGAGTTAGTTATAAAAATAGGGCTTACCCAGCCCAGCATTCCGAAGGAATGAGAGGTCAGTCAACTGCTCTACAGTCGGGGGAGGAACAACGTAGATTACCTCGAAAAACTTGTTCAAGTCCTGGCTAATTAGGGGGACAGTATTGACCAAGGACAAAATAGGCTTAGACCAGATGTTGCGAGGCTAGGTGTCCCTGGGTAATGGATCCCAAGAGACAAAAAAGAAGTTAAACTTCCAATTGTGGTGTGAGGTGATGACGTCTTTAGCAAAAGTATAAGACGAATCACCCCGGCGCTAGAAGTAGTACCAACTTTCACTAGCAGTGGGTGTTCTAGAGACAAGACGGATGAATTTCTTGAAGAGGGCGACCTCGGAAGGCAAACCTCCCAACCTCGAGTGAGCTAAGAATATAGTAACCTCATGCCATCCATTAGGGGTGATTTGCAGAGGCACCAGTCTGTAGCTATCCAGTAAAAGGGGGAAGGAGGAAGCTAAAACCCTAACTGGCACATCTCTTCCTACACCACAATGGCATCGTTACGAGGATTACACATCCGATCCTCTCATTACAGTAGCATGAAGGTGAAGCTTTCAGGGACCCTGTAAAGCTCTCTAATGGCATCTAGGCGATCCTGAGTCATCCAGCTTGCTATCTTACCGGTGGCATAGTTTAGTAGCAAAAGGGACTCTAAAAGACTATTGGGGGCCAGTGTTTGCTGCCTGTATCTGGGTAGCTTGAACAGCCCTAGCCCTCTGGACCTCATTGTGCCAACCCCATCCTTCCTCTAGAATGACAAGAGGGATGGCAGCTAATGTGGAAACCTGGCCATGTCGCCTTGCGGTGTCCAAGCCCTGAGCTTCCTCTTCAAGGTTTGTATCTTTCCTAGTCCTGAGTTTCCTAAACCTACCCATACTTACTTATGAGTAAAGAGTATCAACGAAGTTTCGGGAGGAGATAAACAAAGAAAGAACAGCAAGAAAAACTAGAGAAGATCGAAGAAGAGAGCAGAAGGAAGATGGTAGAGAGGATAAACAGTATATAAGGACCATACGTTTGAATAAAAAAACCCGAACGTAGGTCATAATGGGCTAGTAGCCTATGAATCGACTGTAGCGTCGTAAAAGTAAATGTCCACATGGACACACCCTACTCGCTCTCCAACAGCCATGTTTATGACGTGACAGGACAATCGAAGGAAAACAAGGCTAGTGGCGGGAACCACGACTGAAAATTTAAAAATCCCGCTCAAAAGATAACCATTACGATTTCTCAAGAGGCAGCCTCATGAGCCTCGGATAAAGAACGGAAAAATATATTGCTACCCCAACCTTCGAGAAGCAGGAGAAAGCAAGGGGCATCTGATACGGGAGAATATATCTCCCCCAATCAAGCTTTGACACATGTATATTAGGGCCCAAGCCCTTAGGGGAAGGCCCTCATTCCCATAATCAACCTTGAAAGTGTAGGACAAAAGCAGCTCCTGATGAAACGGAACCACCAATGAGAATAGTGAAGAGCTTTGGAGCCTTGCTATCATAAAAGTCTCAGAACTTCACTATCATGAATGCCTTGGAGCCTCACGACCATAGGGTCCTCGGAGCCTCACTAGAGCAAAAGCACCAACATCGTACCAACATGGAGATCTCGACACCTTGGCAATATGAGGGGGCATCGACGGTCTCTCTAGTATAGTAATCTCGGCAGCTCTCCAAAAGCAAATCTCGCCCTACAAGTCCACGAGCAACATGACAGTTGTATAATGACATATGAGTGGGACTCATTTTAATGAGTACAGAGATCAAACTCCCCCAGATATCTGCCATGGAGTAATCGATAGTGGTCAAAAGGTGTCTCCACCCGACCATCACGACGGTGTCCTCTTTTTCTTTTGCAGGAATCAAAAACGAGCTAAGGGTTAATCCGATTTGGGACCACAACATGCGGTAAACAAACAGTAGGGTTGAGTTGTAGTCAAAACTACTCTCCTTAAAATTATAATTACCCCCTATGATGAAAACCAGGTTACTTGTGAATCAATTTCAAAAATAAAACAATCATAAAAACACAAAAAAAATATTTCACTTACTCTCATGGTTTACTCAGAGATTCAGAAGGCTATGCTCAACTTGTAAAATCAATGCATAATATTAGCGAGACTAACATTGTTGCTTTATTTTTAATAGAATATATCCTCTCACCACCAATGACTATCTCCAAAGAGTATACCAAAACATCATGTCAGTACCAACAAACATATATCTACTGACCATTTAGACATGTCATCATTAGTTACACTTATTGATCATTTAAATGTATGTTAGGAAAAAGCAAACATCTTCAACAATCATTTATAAAATAATAAATTAATATTTTAAATCTAATATTAGTAAAAACATTAAAATTTCAACCATTTCAGTAGACGAATTTGCTTTTCTTTTAATTATTCTAGAATAAACTACAAACCATGCTTTAAAATTCATATTGGAATCGCTGATTTGATTTAGAATCAACCAGAGCCAATTTCTGATTAAATCCAATTCTACACATACTGAGTTCGATTGAGTTAAGCAAATCAAATCCGAATGAATAGAGACCCATCTCATACTCAAATATTTCAGCTTATGGCACAAAATTTGGGCATAAGAAAGTCTTTAAATATTCCAAAGACCTTAGAATAATACTCTTCACCTTTCAGACATTCATCAATCAAAAAACCCAATCCTTACAATAAAAATATAAGATCAAGCTATTCAAATTCTATTGACTTTAGCTACAGATATTGATACATCATACAAGGAAACCTTTTTTCTTTTTTTTTACGTGATAGGAAGAAAATATTGTTGGAATATATATATATATATATATATATATATATATATATATATATATATATATATATATATATATATATATATATATATATATATATATATGTGGGCTTGATTAATTACTAGGCACATTGATCAATGAGAGTTTGTATCACTAGGTAGACCGGTTCGATTTAGTTCGTTACAAGATAAAGAGATAGGCAATCCCTTTAGCAGTGTGGGATTGATTAGGGTTTGTGACAATATTATATATACTAGGTCATGAATCCTCGCAGCCCTAGTGGATTTGTGGAACCTCAACGGGCTGTGGAAGACTGTGGTTAAAGATTCAAGACTGATCTTCAAAACTAACGGGCATAAATCAATATTCTTTGCACAAGTATGTCTTTACATTATTGTTTACATTGAATCTCATTGTGTTCTAGATCTCTGTACGGATATTAAGGTTTGGGTTGAAACCCTATGGATGAAAAAAAGTTTAATAATTGGTATCAGAGCCTCCCATACAGACATAGGATCAATTTGTAATAATTACAGAGACTGTAGGTAAAATTGGATTGACAATGGAAGAAATTTTTCTGCCCAATTTTTCATATGAACCTGTCTAGAATTTGGACCTTCGAAAAAAATTTTGAACTTGTAAAAGGCAAAACAAACTATACAAGGTTGTAGGGCACGGAGAGACGAAGCTGCCACTACAAAGAACATCACCGGCGGTGACCAAACAAGCCCTCAAGCGCCTCTGGAAAAAGCACATGAGATCCATGTGCCAGCAATAATTTTGATAAAAAAAATCTACGACGGTGTTGACCCGATCATCACTAGGTCAACTCAAAAACCCTAACAGGTTATCCCAGTCTGGTTTGACTCTGACTGAGTTGCCTCCGTCTGACCCACAATCATGCGTGTAGGTCAACACGTATGACCCGACACAATTTTGACCTAACCCAATCAACAACCTAGGTTGATTGACCCGTCAACCTGATTTATTGACTCGACTACCTGACCCAAAAACACAAAATTCTAAGCCGTATACTAAAAAAATTGGACTGGGTCAAACCGTTATTGAACCGATAGCGGCTCGATGAACCAACCCAGTGGTTTATACCTTACTAGACCGGGCGGTTATGTCTGAAGGAACCTTTAAAAAAAAGGATTTATATATATTCGATTCGGTTTGAACCAATTCGAGGCCGCAGAAACCTACCGAACCAAACCGACCCGAGACGAATCAGCTTGAACCATTTTCAGAGTAAATAAAGATAGAATCTTCTTGGGGCTTGTAACAATGTATTCGACCTCCGGTTGAGGTGCAATTTTTTGCGTTGGACTCGTCTCATCGAGATCTTCAATTTGGTATGTAATATGAGTAGTTTTGGGACCAATAAAAATATATTTTTAGATAGAAAGTGTCCTATGGGACTCGATTCGATGTCTTTTTAAAGGATTTTTTGATTATTTATATCATGTATCTTGATGAGCTATTGTGCATGTTTTCTATGAATGTTTAGTTTTATATTTGAAATATAATTATGACATTCATGATGTTTAAAATCTTACTTTAGCTGCAAAAAGAGTTTGGTGAAATCATGGTGCAATTTGGTGGAACCTACCAAAGTGGCACACCTTATTTTATTATGATGTCTTCAAATTCAAGGCTATGTATTTATCAATGCTTCAAAGTAAGGGAGTGTTCACCCAAATGTGGCATTACCAAACATATTTGTCATGAGAGTTTGTGAGTATCATGTTGGGATCTGATGGAACCCACCAAAGTGGTAAACCTTGTCTCTTTAGGATGCTCTCAAATTCAAGGTGATTGCATTTATAAATATATCAAGAATTTCACACATCTATAAGAGTAGCTAAACCGAAAGTGTTAACCCAAAGGTGGCACTACCAAGCTTTTTAAAGGTATTTACATGCACATAAGTAGAAGGATTTTGGCTTTAAGGGTCTCATTAGCCCAAAGGTGGTGGGATTTTTTAGAGTGATTATTCTTTCGCTGTCACTGCATGGATACTGAGGAGACCACTGCATGTTTATCCCAAAAGAGAATATGTTATTGATTAACTCTAGGAAAGAAAATTTACTTGCATGTGTATTTTGACATTGCTAGTGCAGGTAAATTGTGTGTATAAGCTTCTATTAATTATCTATTACTGCACAAACATAAGGGATACCAAGTGCATATTTTGTCTCAAATAATGAATTTGTATTTTGATTAACTCCTGGAAAAGGGGTTACTTGCTTGAATATGTTATGTTAATACTAGCATAGTTGGTTTGTGAGTGTGGGTCATTGCTTTATTTAGTACACATCACAATAATTATGCATCATCATTTTAATCTCAAGATGACAGTCCCAAGAAGTTTGTTAGTTTTTCTATTCAGGGACAAATAATAAGAGATTATATGAAAAGATTACAAATTAGTCTAGCGTTACTAGATCTAGATGTATTCCTTAAGAAGTGTTCTCTACCTATAAGGTGCTCTATCTATGAGGTTTTGTGTAATAGCATTCATATGGAATTTATTGTAAACAGGTGATCTTAGAGAAATCCAGATAAATTTGAATTTCTAAAAAAAGGGTGGAGAGATAGTCTAATGACCTAGTTCACTGGTACTAATTCTGATGTTGATGGTGGTTTTCGAAAATATTTTGGGAGCTATCAATTATCCTTGTAATGCTCAAGGGCTTGGAAATCAAAAATATATGATACATTAAGCATCCATCATTGACAGAAAAATGTATTTAGATCTAGGTGGAATTAGATGGCTTACATTACCCAAAAGAGAGGTGTAGAGCCAGTAGTGTGGCTAAAAGGTGTATTGGCCAAAGACTATTAAGTCAGATAGGCTTGGCTAGAAAGAAAGTGGTTATGGGACTGAATAAAATGGTGTCTGGGTTAGAGACTTAAGTGCAGCTCAAAGTCAAAGGATCAAAGGAATGTGAGCAGTTAAGTTTCTTTTACTCTCAAGTGTATGCTCTATTTTGGGTTTTGTATTTCTGAGATAATTTTCATGCTAATGTAATGAGTATTGCGAAAGTTTTACTTGATTTTAAAGGCCTTGTATTGATTGCGTAACCCATACACTTGGCATAAATGTGTCCAACACCTATAGTTATACCTAAGGAGGCTTTATTAGTCCAAAGTGGTTGTTAGTGATAAAAGGTGAGTTGTTGTCTATTGATAACAAAATACGAGGACTAATAGTGTTTCTAAAAAGCTTGAGCAACCAAATTCAAACCAATTGTTCAAAGATATAATGTGATCCATAAGACAGAGTGTGAATAATTAAATGAGCTACACAAGTAGCAAAGGATTAATTAAGGAGAGAATTTAAGACGGATGAGTTCATAACCTTTGCATTGAGTGTTTTGGATGAGTTATAATGGCAGATCTTTTGACGTAAGTTTGGTACAGTGGGAGTCTTTTATTATCCTTAGTCATTGGGAGACTTTTATGCATATTTGATGTTGCTTTTTCTATGCTTGTTTGTAATGCTTGTAGTTCAGTGAGCATGATTGTTGATGAACATGGTTATATTTAACATTAATTTGTTTACTAGTTTGCATTCTTGATTGATTATTCGACATGTCAAAGACAAATCAGGTAGTATTTAGCCAAATATTAGGTAGTATTTTAGCCAAAAGAAAAATAAGGTAGTATTCAACCAAATATAAAAGGCAGTATTCAGCCAAGATAAGAGGCAGTATTCAGTCGGAGATTAAGGATGGTATTCAGCCAAACAAACAATGACGGTGAGTAAAAGTGCAATATTAATCCAAGTTAGAGGCAGTTTTCCATAAAAGGATAATATCAAGTATAAGGTTTTTAAGGTAACTCGATTGAAGGTAATTCGATCAAAGATGACTCATTATCTCACGGCGATTCATGTTGTTAAGTAGGCCTTTATACGTGGCTGACAGAAGGTGGTACACCATTTGTGTTCGAGTATTTTTCACTGTTGTTCAGCATTGGCAGGCTTAATAGCTGAATCAAAGTAGGTGACGATTTGTTATGTGTATGGATTCTATGGCTACACTATTCAATGGTGGCATTGTAATTAATCTAGCCCAAATGGAAGAATATTATAATATATGTGTGTGGACTTGATTAATTACTGGTTCCATTATTCAGTGGGAGTCTGTATCACTAGGTAGACCGGTTCGATCTGATTCATCACTAGATAAAAAGATAGACAATCCCTTTTTCAATGTGGGACTGATTAAGGTTTATGATAGTATTATATATACTAGGTCATGAGTCCCCATAGCCCTAGTGGATTTCTTCTCTTTGTACCCACGAACAGTGAGAATCCCGCAGAACGTCTACGGATAGTGGAAGACTGTGTTCAAATATTCAAGACTAGTCTTCAAAACTAACGGGCGAAAATCAATCTTCTACGCACATATACGTCTTTACATTATTGTTTACATTGAATCCTATTGTGTTTTAGATCTCTATATGGATATTAAGGTTTGAATTGAAACCCTATGGATGGAAAAAGTCTAACAAATATAAGTTATATGTTAGAAACAAAAATCCTGTATGGCAAAAAGGGAAATGATGTGGACGATCTTAATTGAATGTAATAGAAAGTGGACCATATGGAGGATTAGAAGCAGAACCCTTGTTCCAATTGACCCCGACTTATGTTAAGCCTATTTTGATCCGATGTCATTGGGTGATCATGAAAATTTCAAAATAGAGAGATATTTGACATGTGAAGCGGGAGGAGTGAGGGGATTTTAGTATGATCCGATGGGTACCGAGAGTTGATGTCAACAGTCATCAATAAGAATATCCCCTTTATATAAGACACATATCTTCCATCCCTTTTGCTTTGCTTTTGATGTAGGAATAAACTCTCAAAAGTTTTTTTTTTATAATTTATTTAAAACATTCTATAAAGT
>CM053270.1:11440877-11478185 GCA_028583415.1 Protea cynaroides | reverse complement strand
TGTGGAGGAGGAGGGAGAGTCTCTATGGGCCCCATTGAGTCAAATTAACTACTCTACACACTTCAAAATTAGGTCTTCTGCTTCTCTCTGCTCTCGGTCTTCTCTTCCTCCTCACCACTCACCACCCCGTCCTCCTCCTCCTTTCCTCCTCACCACTTACTGCCCCACTGTAAGCTTTTTTCTTTGTTTGGATGAAATGAGTTCTTGTTTTTATGGCTTATAATTAAATTTTTTACTTTGATATGAAATGGGTTTCAAAGCTCTTCTCCTATCATCCCTCGGACGGGCTAGATTGCATCGGCATGTGTTTTGAGCATTCTAGCCAGTCCGATGGATGGCTGGAATGGTTGGATGATAAGAGAGGATCCTGGTCCAAAAGATCATTTCTCATGATTTAATATCTCCAGTTGTAATCTAGCGACTAGAGTCACTCGGCGTGCATATTGGGCTTACCAAGGGGAGCAGTGAATTGCGTCATATTTGAGCCATTGGGAGCATAAGAGGTGGTTGGGTATCGCTGTGTTCTGAAAGTTACGATCCTTGTGCTCGCACTCCAATGAGTCACACGAACGAGTAAGGGATTCTAAGTGCGGGTCTCACACAACGCATCCAGCCTGTATGGAATTTATACATTCACTTTCATAAGATATTAAGATATGGGTTAGCATGTTGTTACTTATGTCATCCCAATCCCAGCTCTCGCCTTGTCTCCCCTTGTGAGGACCCACCTTCATTATATTCTCCATTCGCTTCTTGGATCAGGCCTTCAGTATATACACAGGAGAAATTTTCAGTCATATATTTGTGTGGAAAGACCAACAGTCTCAACCGCAAAGAAACGTGCATGGAAGGCAAACATTCTTTTCCATACAACTCTTTAACAAACTCAAACTTTAATTTCTATGCCAACTGACATCTCCTCACATAACCCAACCACCTCTTCTGCTCCCAAGGGCTCAAATATGGCGCAATTCACTGCTCCCCTTGGTAAGCCCAATATGCATGTCAAGTGACTCTAGTCGTTGGATCACGACTGGAGATATTAGATCACAAGAAATGATCTTGCCCCTCAGGCACCTCATCCCCTCTGCCCTGGTCCTCACCCTCATGCCCTTTTGTTGTTGAGGGTGGTCATGGTGGCGTAGCAAGGACAACTATTGGCATTGTCGGGGGTGCTTGGAGGTACACATTGGCATCAGAAGCAGCAAGACCCACATGCCCTTTTGCAGGGTTTCGGCCTCTTTGATAGTTGGCACCTCGCTTTACATGCCGAACCACAATCTGCATTTTGCAACAATATATCTATGTTTCTTAGGAGACATTATCACATTAGAAAATAAATAGAGTAGCAGGGAGATGTAAAATAGTTACCTATGGTTTTCCTAGGAACAGTTGGTGGGGCTGCCTTGCTGTAATATCCATAAAAAGTATTATCAATGAGAAGCCAACAAGAAAACAAAAAAAGGGGACAAAATGGAAAAGTTAGAGTTGAGAAAGTTACCAGTTGGTCAGCCTCAACAGTGTGGAGAAGGAGAAAAGAGAGGACAAGTACAGAAGCAATGATAAAAACCTTGGTAAGAACATCCATATTAATGGAGGAAGAAGCATAAGGAATATTTGAAAGCTAAAAGGCTTTGTACTCTCAAAGAGATAGGTTGAGTGCTGGAATCAAGTGTGAAAAATGTTGTATTATCAACAAGACCACCTTCATCCTCGCACATCGCCATTTGATTGCTGCGACGTCTAGGGACCCCAGCAGAGGGAGCTACTTGCCCTTCAGGCACCTCATCCCCTCTGCCCTGGTCCTCACCTTCATGCCCTTTTGTTGTTGTGGCTGGTTGTGGTGGCATAGCAGGCACAGTTATCGGTGTTGTTGGAGGTGCCCGAAGGTATACATTGGCATCGGAAGCAGGAAGACCCACGTGCCCTTTTGCAGAGTTTCAGCCTCTTCAATACTTGGCACCTCACTTCACATGCCGAACCACAGGCTGCATTTTGCAATAATATATCCATGCTTCTTAGGAGACATTATCACATCAGAAATTAAATAGAGTAATAGGGAAATGTAAAATAGTTACCTATGGTCTTTATAGGAATATAACTCTGTGAGTTGGTGACGCTGTGTCAGTACTTGGTTTTGCCACTGCGGAATTCCCCCTCCAGTTATGACATCATGTGCAATGGGAGAGGGGCAATTTTGTCATTTAAGTTTAATAATTTTTTTTTCATATAATAAAGAAAAAAACTGTATCTATATATATGAGGGAAATTTTCACGTAGTACCCAAATAGTTTGCGAAACATCACCTACCCCCCACGTTTTTTAAAGACATCACCTACCACCCAAAATTTTCAAACGTTACCCCATTAACTGACGTAAGAGAGTTGAAATTTTATCTAGACGTTTATACCCTTCTCATTTTAAACTGAGAAAACATCAACTGCCACCTAACTTCCTTGATCTTCTTTTCTGCAATCTTTTTTATCGAATTTTTTTTCTCTCAAATTTCCCAGATCTGAATTTCGTTGGAGAGTTTTTTTATAATTAAATACAAAAGAAATGCTCAGAGATGCACAAAATAAAAAATAGTAGAAAAAAAAAACCAAAAAAAAAATTAAGGGAGTGTTGAATATTCAAGGAGATTTTTTTGTATGGGCGTTAGAATCGTTGGAGTTTCTCAAATTTCCATACCTTGCACAGGATTCTCTCCATTATTTACTCCTTTGCAGACCCGAGCTCGACAGGAACGAGAGGAATATTTCTAGAATTCAAACACCTGCATGCCCCAAAACCTACCCAAAAACCCTAAAAACCAATGACAACAAATCAGCGTAAATTCAACTCCAAGATTTTCGAACTCAACATGAAACCCAAGAAAAATCGCAATTAAACAAAAATGAAAACCCTAGTAGAATCAAAACTATGAGTTAAAAAATTACTCTTAAAATCAATCAATTTTATCAAAATTATCTTATGGGTTTCTTCCATTTTGTTTTGATTTTATGTTTTCTGGGTCAATTGGGTGATGACTTGTAAATGAATTACTTTTATCAATCAAGGAAGAGCTAGAGAACGGTGGCAGTGGTGGTATCTGGAAATCAGGTCCCTATGTATGGAGGTGGAGCAATAGGTGCGATGATTCGTTGCAGTTGCAGATGATTTTTTTTTCTTTTTTTGATAAAATGTTATAGAGAAATGGAGAAGAAAAAGAAGATGATTTGGGGGTAGGGTTAAAAATAACTAAGGGTAAACTCAATTTTTTCCTTTATAATAAGGGTATTATTGTCAACCTAAAATTTGTTAACTGTTGATATCAACATCTAACGGTTCCGTTATAAGACTTTAGGTCTTTTTGATAAACGTTTAGGAATTTTAAGTGGTCGGTAATGTTTTAAAAAAACATGAATAGTAGGTGTACTACTTGAATATTTCCTTTATTATATGCATATCTAATACATGGCATTATAGGGGGCTTATTGGTAATCTCAGCTGAGGGGCAAATTGGTAAATCGGGGAGGCTGGGTTATAAACCCCGCAAAAACCCTAAAACCAAGGGAGAGATCTCGGATTAGGGAGGCAGAGAGAGCGAAAGTCGAAAGAGAGAGCTGAGCAGGGCGGCAAGGAGGAATTCGAATGGGTGACCAGGGTGATTTCTGAAATTCACGAGGAATAGTGTTGGCGGAAATCAGAGTGAAGAAGTGAGCAGAAGAGGGAAAATCGAAGCAGGTGTAGGAGAAGTGAGAAAGAGAGTGAGATCAAGAGGGGTTTGCTCATTCCAGAGGTCCGAGATGGGGAGAGGACTGAACGGCTGGGAGAGAAGATGACAACAGAAAAAGGAGCAGTGGCTGTTCATGAACACTAGACTCAGCGGTTGTGCAGAGGGAATGGAGAAGTGTCTGCAGGTAAGAGAGGTTTCATTTTTTTGTTTCCTTCTTCTTCTCTCCCTTTGCTTCATTTTTATTTCTCTTTTGGAGACTTGATCGAAGAGGTGATCGACCTCTTTGTGTGTCGGCAGTAAGTCTAAAGGGAAGCCAAGGGTGTTTTCGAAAGGGAACGAGGGAGATTTATTAATGTGTATACTACTCATTTATGTAACTTGACCTTTTTGTCTTTAGTTAGTCTAACTTGTTGTTAGCTTGTATATACATTCTCTAGTACTGTTGATAAATGACAGTGAATGAACTTTTGAGTTCCGATCTGGAGTTTTCTATTCTGTACCATTTGACAAGATTCGCTAGGAATCGTGAGAGAAGAAAGGGCAGGGAGGGAATTGCTAGTTATGTTTGGAAGATTTGATTCCCTGTTCTCTTCTCTAGGAGAACCAGATTTTGTTTAGAGCAGCTTTATGTTTCTTCTTTTGATTTGCTGGGTTACTAGTCTAATCCCATATTCTCACCCCATATTCTCAGGTTGGCTTTTGGATAGTGGGTATAGGGTGATTATTGTTTCTGCTTACTATTTCCTGTACGTATGTTTATGTCTCTGTCTTTCTATATGTTTGTTTTTTTTTGCTTACTGTTTCATGTATGTGTATTCTTCTACCAATTCCTCTTCCCTGCAAGTATGCTGTCCGAATAGGTTTAGGTTAATTTGAAGTTTTTTTTTTATGGCGATTCTCTTTAATTTTTTTCTGTGCAACCTCCTCTGTTTGATTCGTTTATGGCTATTTTTGTTGTCATCTTCTTGCTTCCTCCTTCACAAGAGAATTTGTTTATCTCCCTTCATGTTTCTGTCTTGGTAAATTGGCTGCAGTATGGTATCTTCTTCTTTCTTTGAATTTTGCCCCCTGGGTATGTATCCCAGTCCTCCCCTGTATCAATTTGCATTCTGAAGGTTTGAGTTTGGTATGGTGCAACTAGGCTGGCTTGGTTTCTCTTTGTTTGACTAAGCATAGAAGGATTCGGGTTTCGTGTTACCTCAGTCTGGTTCAGTCTAGGTCAGGTTTGTGGGTGGCTTAAGACTAGTTCAGGTTGGTTCATGTTAGGTTTGGTTTGGTTTGGTTTAGGCTGTGTTATTTCAGGTTAGTTTAGGTTTAGGTTCATGTGAGTCTGGTTTGGGCTGAGTTTGGTTCGGGTTTGTCTAGGCTTACATGGGTCTAGTCTGGTCTGGCTTTGTCAGGACTAGTTCTGCTTGATTTAGGTTCAGATTTGTATGGTTAAGTTTGGTCTGGTTCAGTTTGGTTTGGTCTAGTATGGTTTGGGTTTGATTTAGGAAGTTTGGTTCTGAGTTGGTTCGGTTTAGTCTAATAATCTGTGGCTGCTGATGACTTTGAAGAAAATTCCTTTCGATTCAGCCATGGAGGAATTGGAAGGAATTTGCTTCAGCCAAAGAGAGTATATAACTCCAAAAGATTATAATTCTCAATTTTTATGGACTATTGTTGATTTCCCGACTTGCAAATCGATCAGAATGTCTTAGGTTATTTTTCTTCTACACCCGAGACCCAGCAGAGGCTATAGTTTCTTCTCATCCACCTCCTTGTTGTAGATACTGTAATGTTCCCTAATACTGTTTTGTCACTTAGTTCACAGTTCCTGCTATTTGCTTTGTTTTTTTATTTTCCTTATTATTGTTTGTCTAGCATCACCATTTTGTTACTTCTGTCTTTCTCACTCAATCTCTCAGTTCTGGCTAGGCTAGGTTATGTTGTCTTGGTTAGTTTATGAGGAAGTCAGGGGGAAAATAAATAGGTAGGAACTGCAGAAAGGGGTATGGTATAAAGGTTTAGTGGGATGGATACAGATTTGTTCTCTTGTTTAGGATTGGTTTAGGATGGATTGTTTTTTGTTTTTGTTTAGTGTCATTTTTTTTTTATTCATTTCCTGAATTATTCCATGCTCATCATTGGACTTTGTTGGAGAGTAGTCAGGTCTGGTTTTGTTTGAACCTAGGGAAGCAGTTTCTGTTGTTAAGGTTATAGACTATCATATTTTTACCTGTTTTCGGCCTCTCCTTTTCTTTTCAATAATCTGGTGAATGGTTGATGGGACTATTTTTGTCTAAATACATCCTTTTTTGTACAGATGTGGTCATTTCATTTAAATCAATATTTTCATATGAGTTCTTTATTCTTATGATTGTTGTGTCTAGTCACTTTTTAAATCACCTTTTTTTTATTTTTCAGATGGATAAAACATATTGTATAGTTAATCAACACTATAAAGGATGTGTGCGCAAATCGGATCGACGATTTACCAGAGGATTGTAAGTTTTGTTTCTTTTTCATGTCAATCAACACATACTCTCTCTCTCTCTCTCTCTCTCTCATGTGTGTATGTGTGAGAATATGGATATATCATTTTACCTCACAACCAGTGAGACTCAACCAGAATTTTTTTAATAAAAATCTGGCCAACTCTGCTGCCAGCATCTTCATCCTCTTTATTTATAATGTTAAAAGGAAATACAAAAGATAGAAGGATTGGTTCCTAGAAGGAATGTTTAAAAATAAAAAAGAGAAATTTTCCTTTATAACTTTTAAGAAAGTTTCCAAACAAATAACATTTATGACTGACTCATATGATAACCAATCTTAGGAAACAAAACAAATTTAGGAAACAAAACTAATGACTAATTTTATGGAAATAAATCTAACTTATTGAATTTAGGAAGAAGACAACTTTTTAAAAATTCTGTTGGTACCGTAAACAGTGTCCTTGGCTTTTGGCTGGTTCCATGGATCAATTCTTGGACTGCATCAAGAGGTTTTGGCTGAGAGAGGTTAGGGAGAAAGGGGAGGTCGGTCAGTTGAGATGGAGTTTTGAGAGAAGGCTGATGGTTGCTGAAAAATTAGAGAAGAAATAGAACAGATGATTTTCGACAAGGAGGGCTAGCGGCTAGAAAATAGGAGCAGAGAACTGAGAGAATAACAGCTGACAGAGGAGAAAGAAGCATAGGAGAGAGAAGAATCTAAATCCAGGTATTCTGCCCTTCTCTCTCTTTTCATTTTTCTGTTTCCTTCTCTTCCTTGCTAAGTTTCATTTCCATTTTCTTTAAAAATGTTGAAAATCGTTTTAAGTCATCTGTTTGCCCGTTTGCTTGTTTCTTCCTTTAAGTTCGATTCTGTTTATTCTTATTGCGTATTTTTGGGGGGAAGCTGGGTGAGAGATAATAGGAGTGGATTGAGAGAAACTAGAAGGAGGGGGTTTCGGTTGTAGGGACTGGGGAGAGGGAAGATGGAAGATGAGAAAGGAAGGAAGGGAAAAGGAAGAAGAAGAGGAGAGGATCAGCCTAAACTGTCCTGATTAGCAGAAGGTGAATGAGAGAGAGGAAAAGAGGAGAGCTTTTTCTGCCGTAGGCACCAATTCAATAACAATTCTTCATTCTATTCAATTCTTCCAATCTGAAATTAAAAAACTGATTACATGGTCTATTTAAAGATAAAACTTTCCTAAACTAATTGATAGAAACTTAGAAACTAAATAACATCTTTATGAAATAAAATCTAATCTCTATGGAATAAAATTCATATCCAAAACAGAAATAATAACTAAGGAAACCTAAATTGAAACTTCCTAATCTAAATTAACTCTCGACCAACCCTTTTCAGACCAAAAGGTTGGTTTGGGTTTTAGCCGGTTCAGGTTTGGCTTGGATAACCAAATCGGCTCGTGTCGGTCCAGCCATGAGCAAGCTACTGCATCATATAGCTATCCTCCGTTTGGTTCTTCTTTTGGATCTTCTATGATATCATACATACTTCAGTAGGGTAAGATGGTACCATAGAGGGGTTCAACAATTTGATAATGTCTCGGTTTTGGTAGCTGTTTTATAGCTTTGCTATTTCTTTGGTTCGGTTTTGTAATTCGTGTTTATGTTTACCGGGGGGGGGGGGTTGTGTATGAAGTTTCTCTTATGTTATTCTCCAGGTAGGATGACTTCATTTCAGTGGAGGGGAAAAGAAAACTCTAGTTCATGTTTCCTAGGAAATCAGATTTGGTCAGGACTGGGTTTTTTTTTTATATTCTCTTTTATTAGTCAAATCTGGGTAGTTTAGGCTGAATTGGTGTGTTTCATAGTCAAACCTGGTTGGGATTTCTTCTACTTGATCTGACTTTGCTTGATGAAGCTGATCCACTTTTGGCTATTGATTCACTTGACCAACTGTGATCCATTTTCTGCTATTACATTGATCCAATATTATGCTTTAGCTTGTTCCAATTTGAAATTTGGATTTTACATGGAAATGATTTTTTATCTCATCATATTTTGAGCCATTTTGATCTCATGCTATAATCCAAACCAGATTTTGGCTAACAGAGCAGTAACAGTTCTTGGTTCTTCCTTCTCTTATGGGTTTTCCCATTCCACAATGGGTTACATGGGGACTGGTTTCTAGTGGAATAGAAGCAGAGATTTATATCTGTTTCTTTTTTGCTTCTCTCGGGTTAGAATTGGTTTTAGGATAAATCCATTTGCTGCTTTAGTTTGTTTTAGCTTCTCCTGTTCTTTTCCTATTATGTTACTCTATTCTCACCATTAGGTTCGGTTAGGAAGCATCGTGTTGTTTTGCTTTCTTTTTCTTTTTTTTTTTTTCTTTTGAGTGTTCTTTTTTTGCTTGTTATGTGTTTGTTTCCCAGATTTCAGCAACTATTTACTGAACTTCATTTTTGTTTCTTTTTCAAAATCTAATTTCAAAACCCCCCTTCTTTCTTGTTGTTTTCAACATTTTTAGTTCAACAGCTGTTATCCCATTTATTTCTTATTTCAGATTTTTAATCGCCAGTCAATCCCAGGTCTCAACCCGTTTGTGTAGACTGTGAAAATCTGTTCATGCTTGCTGCTTATGTATTTCCTATACTATTTTTGCTTTCATTATTGTTCATGCTTTGGATTAGATTCATGTTTAGGCTGCTTTGTTGGGTACTCAAGTTGATCCAATCTCATATGCCATCCCTGGGTTCAGTTAACAATGCTTGATCCATACTTGAACCTGCCTTGAGGTAGTGCTTGAATTTGTCAAAATTTGTTGTTAAATCTGATCTCGTTTTCAAATGTTACAACTCTGGGTCGGGTATTTTTGTTATGTTCTCTCTTTGCTTCTTAAGAACTTAATGAGTCCAATTTTCTCGGTTAGTGGTGGATCCTATCCTTTGTTCACAGATTCGGTTTTAAGGTGTCAAATTGTGGATACCATGTGTCACTTCAGTGGAGACTGTTTTCGGTTGGAATATGGAGTTGGTGTGGTTGAGGTTTGAGCAATATAGTTCGGTTGCATTTTATTTTTACAGCAATGGTAAAATGGGGCTTTGTTATTCCTAGTTGTTTTGATGCCCTTTATAGAGATGTTAGGCTTATCATGTGATGGTACCTGGCATCTCTAGCTGCATCTGGAGTTTTAGATGTTGGGGGGCTAAGAAGTTATAAGAATTTAGAAGATGCATTTACTGTACAGGGTTACCGAGTCATGGACAGTCTTGATATAGTATGGCTGGTGATCACTGTTCGAGGTTTCGGCCGAAACAACTCGGTTTCGAGCCTGGGCGAGACGAAACCCAGGCTCGAAACTGGCTAGTACAAGGTTTCGGTTCGAAACCACTGGGTTCGACCAGGTCAAGGTTTAAAATCTCGGGTTTCGGAGGAGTTTCGGCCTCCTCCGAAACCGAGATCTTGCCCGGCGAGATCTCACCGAGACTATGCATTTTGTCCGAGCAGACAGCTTAAAAAGGCTGTCTCGGTGGCCAAAATGCCTTTTTTAGGTCTCCAACTTTAGGGGAACCTTATTTTTACATACATAAACACATTTAGAGTATAAAATTGTAAAAATAATGACCATTTGTGGTTGTTTGGGTTTTACACCCATGTTTTCACGATCCAATGCTGAAGCTTGTTGTAAATTTTGGTTAATATTAGCTATTATATTCAATCAAATATGGCAAATGAGACAATAACATAATGCATTAGGGGAAAGAGAAACAAAATAACATTTCATTATAAATCATTACATAATTTACATCATAGTTCAAAATTCAAATATTCAACATTGAATGATCCCATAGTCCCCCTGTGCCTATAGTCCACAATTCCACAATCCTTATACAGATACAATGTCTAGTAATACGTAGAGTGTCGTGGATGATCCATCCTACTATCATCATACATTTGAGAAAGTTGTCGACGCAAATTGTCTTCCAATTGAGCAACATAATCTTCCCATGACATTCTTGATGCAAAGTAGTTCTGGTAGTCTTGCACATGATTCATAAATATAACATCAGTAGCTGTCCGAAAGATACCTATCTTTGGAAAGAATGGAAAAACTTCTGAAGTAGTACTATGGTGCGTAGAATCTTGCGGAAGTACTGATGGAATGGAATAGAAGTTGGTTGATCCACTATGACTCTGTGTATGTGCTCCTGCATCTGAACCATCGTCGAAAGAAGAACCATATGCAGTCGTAGTGGGATGGGGGACGAAGTTGATATCAACATAATCATTTGAGGTGTATGCTGAACCAGTGCTATATCCAGGAAAGTTCCACTGCTCATGTCCACTGCAGTAACTGCTATTCTCCTTCACACTCAATCCTCGTAAGCCACTAGAGAGGCTATCAACGTCGGCGTCCATCGTGTTACTACATTCAGCATCTTTATCATGTTGAGAATGGGAATGATGCCGAGGCCTACGCGAATACGAAGTTGGTATACGTGATGAGGATGGCGCACGTGCAGCATGGTTGTCATCCTGTGTTACATGAGTGTACTGGCTCTCTCTAGTGTATCTAACAGGAGATGCTCGTGGCTCTGGATCAGCCCCAATATTGACAAAAGTGACTCGATCCCCACCCCCATGATCACTACCACTAGCTCCACTACCACTCCAACTCCACTCAGGATCTTTTGTATCAGTGCCGCCGGGGAGGGTCAAACGGCACGGGTGACCATGTATGGACTCGACCCTCTTCCGAGGCTAAAAACTCGTCGACATCAGTATCTAAATGGCTGGCCAAATGGGAGTCAGGTATCCCCCCGGGCTTGTCCATCAAAGGTACTCCCCTGTCCCGCATCCACTCTACTAATGGATCTTCCTCTTCAGAGTCAAGCTGGAAGATGTTGGCGAACTCGAGCGGGGTATCATCCTCCTTATCAAAGAACATGTTTTGCACCCTCAGCCTCATGTTGTAATGCACAAAGACCAAGTCATTTAGCCGTTGGGAGCCAAGTCGATTCCGCCTCTTTGAATGAATGAGGTTGAAAGTACTCCAGTTTCGCTCACAACCGGATGCGAGAGCATGTTTGAGCTAACACTCTACTTGCTATCTTCTTCAGAGCAGGTGCATCTTTACCTTACAACACCTACCATTCAGCTGCATAAGAACAATAACATATTTTAATTTCGTATGTCATTTAAACGTGTTGAATCAGAAAGAAAGAGTGAGAGTTAATTATTCTCCCACCATCTCTCCTTTATTTATAAGAAAAAAGAAAAGAGAAAAGAGATTACAATCTAATAGGAGTCCTAGAGAGACTAGGAGTCCTAGTGAACTTAGGAAAGAAAGAGTCCTAGTTAACAAAGGAAAATAAAAGGAAATAAAACAAATATAATATAAGAGTCCTATATACTAAGGATGACATTCAACACTCCCCCTCAAGTTGGTGCATATATGTCAGCCATGTACAACTTGGATAATAATGGATGAAATTGCCATTTGGGAGTCCTTTTGTAAAGATGTCGGCCACTTGATCACTCATTCGAACGTATGGAACACATATCTGTCCACTATCTAATTTTTCCTTGATAAAGTGACGATCAATTTCCACATGCTTGGTTCTATCATGTTGCCCTTGGATTGTGAGCAATACTTGATTGCAGCCTTATTGTCACAAAATAACCTCATAGGCTGGGTAGTATGGATTCCCAGATCCTTGAGTAATCCTTGCAACCATAACAACTTACATATTCCCTGAGCCATAGCTCTAAATTCAGCCTCTGCACTTGAACGGGCAACCACATTCTGCTTCTTGCTGCGCCAAGTCACTAGGTTCCCTCCAATAAAGGTACAATATTCTGAAGTAGATTTTCTATCTGGATTTCCTGCCCAGTCTGCATCAGTGTAGGCATCGACTTTGAGATGACCCTGAGAGGTCAGTAGGATTCCTCTTCCAGGAGCAGATTTGAGATAGTGCAAAATGCGTAGAACAACATCCATATGAGAAGTATAAGGGTCATGCATAAATTGGCTCACCAAGCTCACTGCAAAAGCAATATCCGGTCGAGTATGAGCCAAATATATCAACTTTTCAACTAATCGTTGGTATTGTTCCTTGTCAACTGGTGTACCGGTCTTTTCTTGCAATTTGACATTAGGATCAATTGGTGTTTCACAAGGCCGACACCCTAAGAGACCTGTTTCTGAGAGAAGATCAAGTATATACTTCCTTTGAGACAAATAGATACCTCTGGTGGAGCAAGCAACCTCAATCCCAAGGAAATATCTCAGTTTTCCCAGGTCTTTGACTTCAAACTCTTTTCCCAAGAAGATCTTCAACTGTCTAATATCTTCATCATCACTACCAGTAATCACAATATCATCAACATATACTATAAGAATAGTAATTTTGCCCTCCCTTTGCTTAATGAACAATGTATGATCAACATTGCTTTGTTTGTAGCCTACAGAAGTCATAGCTCTGTGAAATCTCCCAAACCATGCCCTAGGAGATTGCTTAAGTCCATAGAGAGATCGTTTCAGTTTACATACTTTTTTTTCAGTGGCTGATGAGGTAAAGCCTAGAGGAATATCCATATACACTTCCTCTGCTAACTCCCCATGAAGAAATGCATTTTTTACATCCAGCTGTTGTAGATTCCCAATCAAAGTGTACTGCACAAGCTAAAATGACACGGATAGTAGTCATTTTTGCTACTGGGGCAAAGGTCTCCTGATAGTCGATTCCATAAGTCTGTGTGAATCCACGGGCAACTAATCTGGCCTTGTATCTGTCTACAGACCCATCTTCTTTCTGCTTTACAGTAAAGATCCACTTACACCCAACAGTCTTCTTCCCTGGTGGAAGTTCAACTAGGTTCCATGTCTCATTTTTCCTTAGGGCAGTCATTTCCTCTATCATAGCTACCTTCCATCTCGCATCTGCAATTGCATCCTGCCAATGTTTGGGAATAGACACAGAAGACAAGGTAGAAATAAAAGCAAGATATGAAGGAGACAATGATTTATACGAAACATCCCGAGATATGGGATCTCGAGTACGGGACCTACTGCCTTTATGAAGGGCAATAGGTAAATTTGACTCAGAGGGAAGAATATTACCAGACTGAAGGATCTCATGTTCTGAAATAGTTTTCGGATCCAGAGCTGACGAAGGGATGTGTGTAGGTGCGTTGATGGTGGTGGTCCTTCCCTGCTTGAGTCTAGTACGGCTGTAGACTTGAAGGCGAGTTGTCTCCACGAGAATTTGTTCAGTAGAGTGTTCAGGAGAAGGTGATGTAAGCTCAGGTGAAGGCTCAGCAGGAGGTGGAGGAGGTGATGTCTCCCCCTGAAATGGAAGGGGAGAGGGCATAGGCATGATGATAGGCCTATCTTCCTGAAGACTAGGCTCCCCCTGAAGATGGGACGCTGGGTAGTAAGGGAGGTGCTCATAAAAGATAACATCCATGGAGACGAAAGTGCGACGGGTGGGTGGGTGGTAACATTTATAGCCTTTCTGGGTTGGAGAATATCCCAAGAAAAGACAACGAAAACCACGGGGTTCTAGCTTTCTTGGAGATCGATGATTGCACACATAGCATACGCAGCCAAAGATCTTAGGAGGAACAGTATGGGAGTCATCACACAAAAGAAGGTGTAAAGGAGAATGATGATCCAAGACTGGGGTTGGAACACGGTTGATAAGGTAGGCGGAGGTAAGGATAGCATCACTCCAATATTGTGGTGGCACATTGCGGGCAAACATCAAAGCACGAGCCACTTCAAGGAGATGGCGATTCTTTCTTTCTGCCACCCCATTCTGAGCAGGAGTATCAACACAACTTGTCTGGTGCAAAATACCATTATCCGCTAGATAATGTTGAAACTCTCCATCCATGTATTCTCTGCCATTGTCACTCCGAAGAATCTTTAAAGAAGCTTGAAACCGAGTCTTAATCATTTGGTGAAATAGACGAAAGGATTGAAACACTTCACTTTTATTATGTAAGAGGTAAACCCAAGTGGTTCTAGAATAACAATCTATAAATGTAACAAACCAACGGTGACCAGTAATGGAAGTAGTTCTGGCTGGTCCCCAAACATCAGAATGAACTAAATGAAAGGCAGTACTACTGCGTTTAGAGGTATGACTATACGAAGAACGAGTTTGCTTAGCTAGAATACAAGCTTTGCAAAAAAACTCGTTTCGTTTACATTTATATGCTAAAGAGGGAAAAAGACTTGCTAAAACATTAAATGATGGATGCCCGAGCCGCTGGTGCCATCGTTGGAGATCAGAGGATGCTGAATAGAGTTGATGTACTGGGCTTGGGGAGGCTGAAACTGACTTTGGGATACCTTCCTCAAGCAAATACAAACCACCCTGCATCTTACCACATCCAATCGTCTTCTCTGTTTCCAGATCCTGAAACAGACAATAAGAAGGAAAAAACGTCACTTTCCATTTTAGAGTAGATGTAATACTACTAATAGACATAAGATTGATATTAAATTTTGGAACATGAAGAACAAACTGCAAAGCTAAAGAAGGAGTGCATTGGATGGAACCTTTCCCTAAGACAGAGGAGAGAGTCCCATCGGCCACACGAACAGTATTAATTTCAGGATTAGGGAAGTACTCATGAAATAGGCTATGGTTACCAGTCATATGATCCGTGGCACCAGAGTCAATAATCCAAGGATTAGAGACCATTGACACACAGAACCGTGGGATCAGCAACCTGATGATCTGCGATCCCGATGTGCCTGTGAACCCTTGAAAGTCTTGTTTTTTGCATAAGTTTGTCACGTCTCTTGGCTTCAAAGTCTGCTGGTTTCCCATGGAGTTTCCAGCATGTGTTTTTAGTATGCCAGGGTTTACCACAATGCTCACATTTTACGGTATCTCCGGGTGGAGTAGGGCCCTTAGGAGCCTGGAGTAGATGTCGGAGGGCGGACCTATCGGGAATAGAGAGGGCAGTAACATAGTAGCTCTCCTTTGGTCTTCAAGCTGAACCATAGCATATGCCTGCTCTAGAGTAGGGAAAGGATCCTTAGGATTTGTGAGCGAATAGGATCAAGCTCAACATTCAATCCTGCTAGAAAGGTATAGACTCTATATTTTTCTTCCCGTTTTTTAAACACTGTAACATCTTCTTCACACTTGGCATGTATGGAGTCAAAAAAATCAATGGCCTGCCAATGGCTCCTCAACTGAGTATAATATTGAGATACTGTCATCTCTTTTTGAGTAGTTTCATGAACCTTTTTTTGCATAGCATAAATTAAGGCATCATTCCCAACACGGGAATATGTGTCCTTTGTAGACTTCCGGATCTCGTGCAAAGTATCCAATAAGAGGTATCCCTCGGCTATGGCAGGTTGCATGGAATTAAGAAGATATTGCATTACTAAGGAATTCTCAGCATTCCATTTGTCCAGAGTAGTATCGTCAGTAATGGATTTAGTTTTGGCTCCTGTGAGATACCCATATAACCCTCGAGCAGTGACAGAAAGTTGGGTGGCCCTAGACCATATTAGGTAGTTACCACCATCGAGTTTTGTGGTATTGGTGGGAATGGTCAAATGTTCCTTTGTGTAAAATCCATACCAGCGGATGTAATTTCAGAAGACATCACAAGCACCAAAGGATAGATCGGAGTAATATAAACCGAAACTAAAAAAAAATTCCAGAATAATAAAACTGCAGCAGGACCCCAATAAAATTACCTTGAACCAATGTGGTAATATGGATCTCTTTGGGGAATAAGGATCTGAATCCAAAGACCTGTTGCTGTGATGTTGATCTATCCAAAAAAATATTTGTCGATCTCTATTGTAAAGAGAAATCAGAACCATAAATTTGGGTCACAATATGATCCCAGAAAAAAATTGGAGCTGCTGTCCAGCCAATAAGGCAGCACATAAATTGTTGGTGCTAAAGAAATTAGGATCTCAAACTGATCCACGGTAGACATCAGCCCTCATATCAATAAATAATCCGGATCAATCGACCCTTGTGGGAAGAAGAATGATCTCTTTAACATAGATGCAATATCAATCCTCCAGGAACGAGAGACACTTCTTCAGCAAGTTTCGATCTTCATATAGTCAAAGAAGAATTGATGTTGGCTCTTCGTATGCTCTCTTCAACAAAAACACATCCCATCAACAAGGGATATACAACAATCGAGAAAAGAAACAAACCTTTAGGAGATGTTCAGTGCATAGATAAGAAATTAAAGAGGATAAGATGAGGTTAAGGGTATGGCGATATGGTTGGGGGTAGTATTAGGGTATGGCCGTAGGGTTTGGGGTTGTTTTAGGGTATGGCGGTAGGGTTTGGAGTTGTTTTAGGGTATGACGGTAGGGTTAGGATAGTATGCAGGTGGTGGTGGTGGCTTTAGGTGGTAGAAAAGGGTGGCGGTAGCTTTAGGTGGCAAAGGAAGGGTGGCTACAGGGTCTGTAGAGGAGAAGAAAAGGGTGGCGGTAGGTTTTTCAGGTGAGGGATGGGCTGGCAATAGGTTTTAGAGAAGAGAATAGGAGAGGAGCAGGTATCGTCAGGCTAGCTCTGATACCATGTTGAATCAGAAAGAAAGAGTGAGAGTTAATTATTCTCCCACCATCTCTCCTTTATTTATAAGAAAAGTGAAAAGAGATTATAATCTAATAGGAGTCCTAGAGAGACTAGGAGTCTTAGTGAACTTAGGAAAGAAAGAGTCCTAGTTAACAAAGGAAAATAAAAGGAAATAAAACAAATATAATATAAGAGTCCTATATACTAAGGATGACATTCAACAAAACGTAATACATAAAACATAAGATAATTTAATTTCGTATGTCAATTAAACGTAATACATACACGGATCACTTTTGTCACGTCCAGCCACTGCAGCGGGGAACCCAAAACTCCCACGGGCTTCCCTCGAAGGTTTTAATCTACACACAATCGAAAACTTATAAATATTTGCAATTACAATATATAGTTAAAGCACATATTTCCGATGGTGAAGCACACAACTCACCTCTAGGTTTGCCAATGCCCGTGCTTGGGGATCCGGCTCCAACTTTGCAACCACTAGCTTCATTGCCTCAATGAGTTCTGCGTTCGTCCCAAGTACATGCGTATACTGGTACTTGGGGTTCAAATAGTTTGCTGAAATATTTGACAGTGGACACATGGTTAAAGTAAATAAAAATTATATTGATACATAAGTAACACTAAAGTAAATACATCATCAAATTTACTCACCAGCCTTATGCAATGGATGCATGAGTTGGCTCTCCCATCGGTCATTGATGATCTTTTTATAATTCTTGTAGCCACGTGGTATCAAAGTTTTAACACGTACTTTCAATGCGTCCACAACAGCATAAAGAAGTGGCATGGTTGGTTTTCGCTCAGTATCTACCAATCTCAACACCGTACTACGGGATGCAACACCACGATTACCACCTTCACATTTTGCCAAAATTGTGCAGGCGATGGTACTCGTGCTTTCACTCCACTGGGGTGTAGGCGATTGTCTCCACGAAAACCAATCCTCGGATGCAAACATCGATCCGAGTCCGGCCATCTTCGCCTCAAAGCTCTTCAATGCTATGAAGTTCGTGAGCGAATCCGGTGATGCCTGGTCGACCAAGTCCCTCCACATCTCTCCCCGAGCATGTTCAAGGAATAACCATGGTTGTAGATGAAAGTGGTTACTTGTCTTGCTTGCTCAACCACCTCTCTTGACTTTACTTATCTTGCCCATGTCCTTCAACATCAAATCAATACAATGGGCAGCACATGGAGTCCGGAAGAGATTGTAGTCGGGATTGTTCATTAACATCTCCCCGCCTTCTTAAAATTCTTTGCCGTTGTCCGTCACAATCTGGACAACATTCTGAGCTCCCACCTCAACCACCACCTCTTGCAATAGCCCATAAATATAATCTGCATCTTTTACTTCAGTTGATGCATCAACAGACCTAAGGAACACCGTCCTCCCATCACAATAAATCATGAAGTTGATGATGGACTTTCTGGTAGGACCAGTCCAACCATCACACATAATAGTTACTCCGAAATCTTCCCAATTCCTCTTCGCCTGTGGTGGCGTTCTTTGGGATGCCATGATAAAACGACCACTTAGAGTAAGAATACCCTACTGACTCCCTATTATTTCCCCCAAACATTGCCTTTATTTTTTTTGCTTACTACCTTGCTTCGTAAAGACTGCGGGATCTTGCTCTAGAACTTGAACATAATCATCCCGTCCCCGTGGCACAGGTTCTTCCCTTCTACTTCGTGATCTAGAAAACCAAGAACCAATCCCTTTGCTCCGTCTCTGTGGCTCAAGCTCAACAAATCCACTACCACTGCCACCTCCTCCAGATGTACCTGCTCCTGTATGTCTCCTCTCTGCATCTGATCTAAGGGTTTCTCTACTAGCCATTGCCGCATGACGCATCTGTCTTGCCTCTGCCTCTGTCATATCTTCTACATCCCATCCCTCAGCCTCATGTTCCTCACTGGATTTTGGTACGGTGCCTTGAATTGCCTCTTCAAATTGTTGTTTTTCTCTTTCCATTGATGCCCTCCTCTGCCTCCCTCCCCTCAACTGTTCACCTATGGTCCTGGATATCTCCACAGGACACTGTGAGCATTTGGAAACATCTTTGCCCAATCCACTCAAGTGTTGCTTCAGTCTTGTGATGCCGCCAGGACCGAAGCTTCTTCCCACAAAAATTATCCCGGGTCTTCTTCCTATCACCCCGAAGGGCGGTCGCATCCTGCCATGCGGGGTCGGTTCGGGAACAAGTACCGTCGCCCCCATCGCCGCCGGAACTTGGTCTCGACATAATTTTCAACCACTGTTTCATAGAAAACACAAACTTCAATAACCTTACAAACTTGAACACAAGCAGAAATTACATTTCAAATTTTTTCTCATATTTTAAATGCGATCAGAACATTTTTCCTTATTTTTCCCGATTTTATAGCATTTTTAATCAATTTTAAATTAATTTTTAATTGCTGAAAATTATATTTTTAATATAAATAATTCAAAAAAAAAAACATACAACAACCGAAATCGAAATCTGAAATTGTAGGACAGTAAATCGGCCAACGGTGATTAACATATAAATAGGTCATCATCATTAAATGAGTAATAATAATTATTATTTTAAATTTTAATTGCTGGAAATTCATTTTTAAATGCAAATAATTGAAAAAAATACCTACAACAATCAAAATCGAAATCTGAAATCGTGAGCTTGTAGATCGGGCTCACGTAACTGACATAAAAATTTCACCACATTCTAGAAAAAAAAAATTTCTCCCTTTGTAGTCTCATGTAAAAATATCATTTTTCGGCAAGAAACTTACCTTCAACAGTTGATATGAAGCTCTTACAAACAATCCCGAGTCCGAAGCACCACTCGTAGCAATTTAGAAGTCCAAACAAAAAAAAAAGGGGAAGAAATAAAGAAACTATGAAAAACTAAAGAAAAAAACAGAAGGGGCAGTCTCGGTCGAGTTCTCGACCAAGAACAGACCCCTCTGTTTGTTTATAAAGCAAAAAGCAAAATCTCGCGAGATCTCGGCGAGATCGAGATCGAAATCTGGCGAGAAATAGCGAGATCTCAACGAGAATAGGTAAATGCCGAGACGAAAATGGTTAGCACCTCTGTTTTCGTCTCGGCTAGTGTCGAAACTAGCGAAAAAGGCGAGATCTCGGCGAGATCTCTCTCGCCGAGATCTCGCCGAGATTTTAATCCATGGACCAGGTTTCGGTCGAAACCATGGTTTCGACCCATAACTTAAACCCCCATCCCCTTTTTAGAGTCGAAACCTACTCGAAATCAGTAGGTTTCGGCTCCTTTCTCTAATTTTCTCCCCTCTTTGCTCTCCAACCTCATTTCTCTCCATTTTTCTTCCTAAAACTTAATTTCTTCAAGGGATCTCAATATTTGTCAAGATTATTCAAGGTTTTTCATCTCTTAACTCCTTTCTCTCTCTTCAAGGTAAGTCATTCTCTCTATTTTGTGTATTTTTGAATGAAATGGGATGCAAACATCATGGATGGCTTCTAATTTTTTATATGTTTGATTCTAACACTCGATTTATGAATCCATGGAAGTAGTTTTTTTGGAAGTAGTTTTTTTTTTTTGACAAATAATTTATTTATTAGATTTTCTGTTTGAAAAAAAAGATTTTCCTACAACTATTTTTTGAAAAAATTACGTCTTACACATATTGTATGGCATTTAATTAAATATATGTTAAACAAAATAGGGTGATCTACATTTTGTATGGAGTAGAATTATTTTTCTGTTTTTATTTAATTATTTTAATTTTTGGATATTAATAAAATAATTAATTAAATTGAAAAAAAATATAAATAAATGATAAAATATTTCTGTTTTCACTTTGAAAATAAAATTATTTTTAAAAGTATTGCTATTTTATGGTGGGTTGCTATTTTATGTAATAAAAGTAATGTGAACTAATTCTTTATGTTGATTTAAGGGCATTTTAATTACTGAAAAATTAATAAAATATTTTTTACTTATGGAAATAATATAAATGCGTTAGAAATTATAATATGTTGCTGTTTTATGTAATTATGCAACCTATGCTGTTTTTTACTTTAAGGTGTATTATTTAGTTATAAGATATTATTTATGTAATAAAGTGTTGTTAGAAATGAAAATATAGTTTGTTTCAATTGTAGTAATTGTTGTCTTTTTGTTTCAACAGTATAAGTGTTTGAAATGGCTGATGCACCAATTGCAAGTGGTGACATTGCATGGAGGCATGGGATACCACTGACTGCCAATAAGAAACAGTCACAATGTAATTATTGTGGTAAGCAGATAAAAGGAGGTGGTGTCACTAGATTGAAGTGGCATATTGCTGGTGGTAACAAGGATGTTATGGGTTGCCCCAACGTACCAAGTGAAGTGAAGAAGGCTATGGCAAGCTTAATGAAGAGTGATATTGATAGAAGAAATAAGAAGAAGGTAGATAAACAGGAGTTTGAGGAGGCTTGTTTGGAGGGCAATTTAGGGGTTAATGAAGATGACATTAGCCTTGACATTGATGAGGTAGACCAAGAAATGACAGAGGCAGAGGTGAGACAGCTGAAGAAAGCGAAGATAGCAAGTATAAAGCAAAGAGAGATAGATCGACAAAGACAGTTTGAGAGGACTAGAGGAGCTGGGTCATCTAGAGAGGCAGCAGCAGAGGATGAGGGGAGGAGGCCGAGGCTGAGAAGTAGGGGTGCCCTTGAGATACCTTTTAGGAGGACTCAGAGTGTTAGGACTCCAGCTACTGCACAGGCACCACCACCTTTTCGTGACCCAGATCTTGAGGTTCTGAGGGCGGATCCTGATCTATTTGTCAGACAGAATAGTAAACAAAAAAAGTTACCCCATTTTTGGACTGATGTCAAGACGAGAGTAGGAGACAAAATCTCCAAGTGGATGATGTACCATGCCATTGCAGCAAATGCTACCACAGGACCTCACTATCAGAATATGTTGGATGAAATAGGTAGGGCAGGTCCAGGAGTTAAAGGGCCTACAGTTTGGGAGTTGTACAACACCTACCTACCTAGACATAAAAAAGAAATGAAACAATATGTGGATTCTTTGAAGACACAATGGGAAAGATATGGGGTGACTGTAATGTATGATGGGTGGATCGACCCACCAAAAAATCTCTCATCAACTTTTTGGTGAAATGCGATGGTAGAACAACGTTTCTGAAGTCTGTTGATGCATCCAATCATATCAAGGATTCCAAGTACATTTATGGTCTCTTGAAGAAAGTGGTGAAAGAAGTGGGGATAAATCATGTGGTACAAGTGGTCACTGATAATGGTAGTAACTTCAAAAAAGCAAGGGAAAGGTTGATGAATAATAAAAAATATTGACTTTTTTGGACACCATGTGCAGCCCACTGTATTGATTTGATGCTGAAGGACATGGGGGAAATAAAATTGGTGAAAGAGACTGTTGAAAATGCAAGGCAAGTAACCACTTTCATTTATAACCATGGATATGCCTTAGAGATGATGAGAACCAAGTGTGGTAGAGACTTGGTGAGGCCAGGGTTAACACGTTTTGCAACAAACTATATTGCCCTCAAGAGTTTTGACATGAAGAAGTCTAGCTTGAGATCAATGTTTGCTTTAGAGGAGTGGTTTGAGTGGCCTCAGTCTAGTTCTCGAGCTGGTAGAACAGCACAATCAACCATGTCCAACGATAAATTCTGGGATGATGTCAAAAAAGTTGTGGCGATATTAGATCCCATTGTGAAAGTGCTGAAAATGGTTGATGGACAAAGGAATGCCACCTTACCATACTTGTGGGCTGCCATAAATATGATGAAGATGCAAGTAGAGGAAGCTTACAGACGCGGGAACTCAAAATATATTGCCATCATCAAAGATCGTTGGGAGCGACATCTCAAGCACCTACTACACAAGGCTGGTGAGTCTTTACTTGATGTACTTTAGTTTCTCAACTAATTAAAATTACATCAGCTTGCATTGGCGTAATTATAATATTTGTCAATTGTAGCATATTATTTGAATCTTAAGTATCAATACAAAGACAACTTGGGAATGCGTCAAGAATTGATAGATGCAATACAAAAAGTGGTTGCCAAGCTTGAGCCAAACGCAAGAGCACAGTCTATTGTTTTGCAAGAAGTAAAACTTTTACTTACTTTGTTGACAACATAATTTATAAGAATTTTATTTTTATTAAGACTATTACCCATCAAAATTGGTTCAGATCAAAAGCTTTAGAGATGCCACTGGGAGTTTTGGTAGGCCGACGACTGAAGCTAGTCGACAATCAACACCCCCTGATACGTATACTTACTTTATGTATGCCAATATGCCATTGTGGGTTTTTTCATCATTTAATATTTGTTTCCTATGTTATTTTGCAGCTGGATGGTGGGTCCTATACGGATCGGAGTCACCCAACCTTCGTGCAATAGCAGTGAAGGTGTTATCACAAACATGCTCCGCCATGGGATGTGAACGAAACTGGAGCACATTTTCGCTTATACATACTAAGCGACGAAACCGGTTGGGTGCAAAAAGGTTTGAGGACTTGGTGTATGTGCACTATAATTTGAGACTAAAAGAAGAACACATACGGTTAAGCAGGGACAAAGATGCTAAAACCCCCATTGAGCTGAGTGAGATCTTTGAGTTTGAGAGAGAAGAAGTTGATCCTTTGAACGAGTGGGTTACAGATCGTGGTGAGCCTCAATTAGATGAGGCTGGTGGTCGATCGAGTCATCTTATTGTTGGAGCCTTGGAGGCTGATGTGGGAGAGTTTATGGCTACTGAGGGTAGAGTCCATGAGACTGAGAGTGATTGGCCGGTTTCTTTTGGATAAACACACTCACCTTATGCCACCCAGGGTGGTACTGGTACTAGTGGACCTAGTGGTCCTGGGGATAATGATGATGATGGTGGTGGTGATGACAGATATGTTGCCTTACGCAATGAGCCCGATTAGCATGACCAACCACTGCAGCTAGATCCATTGCCTTCTCCCTTGAGATTCGCAGGGGAGATTCAGTATGATCATGGTACATAGGATATTGACCACGGAGCCCGGCCTAGTGGTAATAGTAGAGGGTACACTAGAGGATCACGCGAGCGGTTCATGCCACAGGAGGAGATAGATGAAACAGATCCCATGGATATATCGACCATGTTTGGAAGCATGAAAGGGATGCATTTAGGGGAGAGTTCTCAGACTGGAGGGATTGGGCATTGGTGTGCACCAGAATTCATGATCACACGGACCACGAGCCCAACAATTCCTGAAGAGAGTGGCGGCGAGAGTATCGGTTCGACGGCACATGGTGGATTTGGATGGTCTACTACTAGGGCTAGTGGGGTTGGAGGTGGTGGGTATGGGGGTTATTCTAGTTCCTACCCCAGTAATCAATTTAGAGATGACTCAGCCTCAGGTGTTGGCAGTGGCACTGTTGGATCGTCGTTCGTCGACTCCATATTTCAGTATGTTCCTCCTTCGACGTTCATGCCTACTCCTGCTCCACCCACACACACTCGATCAGCCTTACCCTCAACAAGGGTACTTATATTATGTTGATGACTCTATCTACTCGTGGGCTGTTGGAGACTATCAGAACAATTGGAGTGATAACATGTCCTGGGATACATATGTGCTGCAATCTGAGGAGCGTTACCGCCACCATCAGTGGTATGTTGCACGTGGTTTAAATGTACCACGAAGCTCCACATGGAACTAACTGGTGAGATTTCTAATTTCTAAGTTCAATCATCAATGTATTAATTTTTAATGAATATTTTTTATTAATGGCTTAGTAGTTAGTAGCTTAGTACATTACTACATTGTGACATTTGTGTAATATTTCAGCATACACTACCAAACATTGGTCCACACCACATGTAGCTATTTTCTATGTCTTTTTTGCAAACTAACATTAGAAATAGGTGTAAAATGGTTTAAATAAGTGTAAAATGGTTTAAATAGGATACACAAAAAAAATCAGACCAAAAAAAACATTTTTAAGTCTCGAAACCATGGAGTTAATAAAGCTGGTAGAAAATACCAGGTTTCGGTAGTTTCGCCGAGTTGTGCCGGTTTCGAGCCTCACCGAAACAGGTCTTGAAACCGGCACCTTGATCCTTGCTGGTGATTCTCTTCTGAAAATGGCATTGGAGGTATAAGTTCTGAATGAATTGAAGGTCAAATCAGTCCAGAATTCCTTGGGAAGCCCTATTGGTCGAATTAGTCCTTGGAACTTAAGTTTTATTCACAAGGAATAGGTTTGCTGGATATTCAGTCAAAAATAGGAAGTGGTCTTGGCTCCTAAGTAGGTAACCAATTTTTTATTTTTTTTAATTGAAAAGAAAGAAAATGAGAGCTGTACAGGAAAGAGAAGAGTCTTTAAAAGTCCAAATTTCTTTTCCATATTTTTTGGTTTTTTTCCCCTCATTGCAAAATCTGGTTTCCTCAAAGATAGACTTGTTATTTCTTTGATCCGAAGTTTTTCTCTTGAGCTGAAATGTGGCTTGCTTAATGTTTGAATTTAGGGAAATTTTCACTTACCACCCAAAAAGGTTTGGGCAAATCATCTACCACTCAAGTTTTTTTAAAAAATACCTACCACCCAAATTACACAAACGTTAGTCCATTAACTGACGGGAAAGAATTGAAATTGTGTGTAGACGTTTATACCCTTGTCATGTTAAACGAAAAAAAAAACTCAAAACAAATCTTAAAAAAAAAAAGAGGACGAACACACTCACAGCGATTAGAAAAAATAGAGAATCGAACTGAATCGGTGATCGGAGAAGAGCTTCAGAAAACCCTAGATTTTGGCTTTGATCAGAGCTCTGAGAGAGTTAAAAAAAATTTTGATTTTTTTTTCTGGCGTTGGCGACATCAGTGGGGGCTGCGAACACTGCTAGTGGATTGGGTTGAACTTCAGCAGTGGATTAGGTAGAACTTCATCTTTGATGCGGAATTTCCCCCGGCAACATTTCTCAGATAGGTATCCGGCAATATTCTTTGCGAATTCACAAGCAATCTTAATTCCTTCAATTAGTTGAAGCTTCTACGAGTTTTTTTTTAGCACAAATCAATTCGACGTTGGCTTTGGCGAATAAGTTCCATCGAAGAAATATCATTACGGAATAAATTAGGGGAAGCGCTGAATGTCATACTCACAAATAAGCATACTCATAGCAAAAAGGAAAAAAATGAGAATATAAATGAAGAATACTTGATAAAGGAAGGAACTTCAGTGTCGGCTAATCAGTAGATTAGACAACTTAGTCGTTGTTGCAAACACCACAAGCAAAATTAGCGTCACTCAAACCGAACATTTGAGCAAAGAACTTATTGATGAACCAAAACATCATTGTCACCTAAGAGCGATTAAAGATTTTTCACCATTGTAATCAGGTTGGCACCACAAATTGAGATCAGAGAAGATGAATAGGTTTTTGCCGTCGTGCATCAAGATCGAAAGAAATGAAGAAGTTGTCGCTGGAAATCAATCGCAAACCTGAGAACCAAGAACTTTGGAAGCAAATCGAATGCAAGATTTGATAAAACCATGAATTTCAGCGATGAATCGATTGCAAACTAGAAGGTAGATCGAATTAGTGAAGAAAGTAGAATGAAGATCGCCATTGCTACCAAAGTGAATCACGTGAAGAACAAAAACCAAACCCTCTCTCTCTCCCAACCTTCCTTCTCTTACAATCCAGTCAACGGGGCGTCTGCGTAACTACCAGCTCTGTCCAGTTTTTCTAATGCCAACAAGGGTAGGGTAAAAAAAATAAGTAAGGGTAAATTAGACTTTTTCCCTTACAATAAGGGTATTATTGTTATTCATGTATTTTCTAACGGCTGACATCAGCAACTAATGGCTCTGTTAGTTGCTTTTGGATCTTTTTGATAAACGTTTGTGTAATTTGGGTGGTAAGTGATTATTTTTAAAAAACTTGGGTGGTAGGTGATTTGTTCAAATATTTTTGGGTGGTAGGTGAAAATTTCCCTTGAATTTAATTCACCTCTTCATGGTCAAACCTGGTTTGATTTTCATTGGTTTACATTCAAACCTAGTTCGGGTTAAATTAGCTCATTCTCAATGTCAAAAAACCTGATCCAGTTTATATTGGTTTATATGTTGTGACCAAATCTCATTTGATTTGAATTGGATGAATTACGTTGGGACTGGTTGCGGCTGAGATTGGGTTTGGTTATGGTGATTTATTTTGAACCAAGCACAATTGGTTTGCCTTATAGTTAAATCTGATTTGGTCTAACGACTCTTTGTTAGATCTCATGTTGAATCTGATGGAGAGTTAGGCTAGAACTGAGATATTAAAGTGGGTTGGGATTGAGATGTGGAAGTGGGCTGGGATTGTGGTACAGCAATGGACTTGTGGGTGATTGTCATACGATTGGACAATAGGAACAGGGAGACATGTGATTTATTGGTGATAATGAATCTTCAGATGATGACAATTTATAAGGAAAAATGGACTCATGAAATATAACATCTCAACTCATGAAATATAACATCTCAGCTAAAGAAAGTGGTATGATTTTGAAAATCAAAAACACGATATCCATGTCAGCTAAAGCCAGGATTTCCAGTCGGAGTTATCGATGAGCATGTCAAGTATCCGTAAGAGCAGGAGTTTAGTCAAGATAGTCAGTATGGAAGGAGAAGACATGGAAGCTGTGGCCACCATAGCCTCCATCATCATCATTAGACGATGATATATGATGCTCCAGCAGTACAAGTGTTTCAGACTTTCGGTCGCGCACTAGAAGTAGTAGTATTATTAGTCGAGAAGGACATAGGATAATGCAGGTTCCACCCCCTTAAGCCTAAAAGACAAGGTTTCATGCATGTTCTTCTCTGTCTTAAACCTTAGGCATTGATTTCCATGGAAGGTAAGGCACGGTAGAGTGGTACATGTTGTCTTAGTTTCATCCCCTTCGACGTATCAGTTGAGAAAATTTTAGGTAAATTCCTAGAATCATTGAAGAAGAATGTGGAGAACAATCAAAACAAAATGGTTTCATGATAGAATTTGTGTTTGTAACAATACAATAATTAGGACTTTGAAGAGAATTCTTGTATATAAAATGTTTTTTTGGTTGAAGGTCACCAAAATATATGATTAAATGAATAATGAATAATGGAAAAATGAAAACTAGGAAGATCTGGCAAAGAATCAAAAAAAGATAAATGAACTTTTAATCTCCACATTCGGCATTATCATCAGTTGCCAAAAAAACAAGAAATATGAAAAACATGTTTTAATGAAAATATATTAGTGACATAAGGCCTCTAAATCTTTATCTAATAGGGATTGTTCAAGGTTAGTGGTTTATGGTTTGATTGGCACCCACTACCTAACGGTAGGGGGTAATTCAAGTCATGTTGAAGGTGATAGCCAAAATTATTCATTGAACGTTGGGTTTTCTTTCTTCCTTAAGAAAGTGAATTCAAATCTTTTTAAAATAAATAAGTGGTATTAGAGCACAAGTGGTATTAGAGCCTTACCTTCTTGTGCTCTGATACCACTTGGTAAGATTGGAGATGCGAACAAGAAGATTTACGTGGTTTAACACCTCATCGTGGAATGCTTACGTTCACACCAGAGAAAGATAGATTTCTTCATTCCCAAGAAAAGTCTACAATCTCCACGTGACAGTAGACATTCCCATTGTAGGATGCCTACTCATCACATGCATGCATAAGTGCCATTTGCCTAGTTGATGGTTACGTTTTGTTTTAGAGCTTTACGGGTAGTTAGTATGTTAATTTATTGATTTTTAACCCCTCTCATTGTTTTTCTAAAACCAAAACCAAAATCAAAATCCATTGATTAAAAAAAAAAGAAAAGGCTAAGAGGCAATTACATTAAAAAAATATATTGATGATGATGAATCTCATCACCAAATTGAATGAAGGGAAATATTTTTAGAAGCAGGAGAGGTGGGAGACATTTTGAGTCAACTTGGGGGTGGTTGCCTTTTAGGATTCCTAGAGGGGAGGTGAGAGAAATTTTTCCTAAATTTTTTATCTTTCATTTTTCCCCCCTAATTCTTTAGTTTATGGTTATCTCTGGTTTTAGTCTTATTGATTTCTTCTTTTTCTTAGCATACCCTTGTGTTTACTTGATGTGATATCCGTTGCAGTGCCCTAACCAATGCTTGATATGTACTCTTGAGCAATTTTTTTACATGTGCTAGGGTTTCACCGACTCATGCATTTTGCTGGACTATTCATTTCCTTAATACCAAAGAGGGAGCAAGGGAAAAAAATTTGTATTACTATACTTGTGCAGTTGTGGATCTGATCAGGTATCAGTCAGTATCATCAGCCCACATGTCAGTCAATATAGGCCCTGCATGAAAACATGGTAATTTCCAGTCCTGTTTTCTATGGTGGAAAGAAAGAATTTTTCTAGAGTAGAGGACCCAATTTCACTAACAGTTCGGTGACTAAGCTTCGTCTTTCCACAACAAGGCAGTCAGTCGTGTAATAAAATCTCAGCCATTGGCTTCACTCCCACCCAACGAGGTAGCTGTGGATGGTAAAGTAGAATAATTACCTCCATCGTCAATTCATTTAATTAAATCCCTTTAATTACCTCCATTGTCAATTCATTTCAAAAAATTATATATAAAGCTGCAATTCCAACCCGGAAACCACTTCATTTCAAAAGAAAAACTAGAGAGGGAATCCGTGGAAAGGATTGGATGGCAGAACGCAGAATCAACAAAAGTAATACACAAGATTGGAAACCAGAACCCCTAATCTGAAACGAACAGTTTAGACGAATCAACAACGAAGTAAAGTTAAACTAATGAAGTGCTTTGAGATCGCTGGGATGGCGGTTCAGTCCATCATATCTGCCCTCCTTGGAGATTCTCCTACTATCATTGCTTTGGATTCAGTCCGAGTTGATAAACCTTAGCTCTCCTCTTCCCATACCCACTCACCACCCAAAACTTGTTCCCCACAACCACATCCTCACACTCATCTCAATTCTTCAGTCAGGTGACTCAACTCCTCCCACTTGTCCGTTCTCACATCATACGCCCATGCTGAACTCAACACGTTCATCATCATGGCAGCCTGCCACAAACATCCTTCCTTCCACGGCACTGGCCGCAAAGAAAGACCGCTAGGAAGGCATATCTTTGCCTTTTCTCCATTGCTGAGCTCTGAAATCATAGATGAACACGTCCTTCACTGGTTCCCATCTCTCTCTCTCTCGTGGCAATATGAATTGGGTTCTGGTTTCTGTTCTTCTCAGTTGTTCTTCAGGTGCATAGTAATAAAATCAAGGTCATTAAATAAAATTCGCCATTCTTTGGATCCACACCTGAATCGCATAATGGACTTTACTGGTACTCTGAGAATTTCCTCAATGATTTTAGTTGGTAACGTTGGGTTGCTCTGTTCTTTCTTCCTCATCTTCTTCATCACTTGTTCTTTTTTCCTCATTTTCCTCATTTCATGTTCTTTCTTCCTTAACTAAAGAGATGGAGTTAGAGATGAGAGCTTAGGTAGATTCCTTATAAAATAACATTCACCATTACCTTTTGTTCACTCACTATTGTGCATATTCAATCACTTTTAGAAGCGATTTTTTTTTTAAACTTAGAATTGTGAAATTCCTGCAACTTTAATAGATTCTTGAAGTAATTAGGGCTTCTACGTCTATAACTTCTCCCCACGGCCAAAAAAGCCAAATCTTGTCTGTTGCGAACTGGCCAACCATGGTAGGGATGGTAGGGATGATGAGAGTCGGCGATGAGCTCTTCCCCATTCTTGGCTTACCCTTTAATGGCAGATTCATTAAGCAATTTGCACCAGAACAAGAATGGATTATTGTCCACCAAAAAAATGAATTTAAGCTGACATGAGCATCTAATGGAACCATCTTAGCGGCTTGGGCCTTTTTGTTATACATTTTGAAAAATTGGGTGGTAGTTGATGATGTTAGAAACCATGGGGTGGTAGGTGATGTTTCTCAAATTATCTGGGTGGTACGTGATATTCTTCGCTCATTGTAATATAAATAGGACTCTTTTATGTACTTTTCAGTTCAGTTGAATGAATTTAGAAATTCAGAAACTTTAATCTCTGCATATGCATTCACCAGTTGGTGATAAAGCATTTTGTTTCTTCTTCTATATTGATCGGTTTTGTTGATTTCTGATGCATTTCAGTTGTTTTGTCTCCAGCTATTTGAGACGATTTTTGTGGTTCCGCTTAATCATATTCTGTTTGTTTTTCACACGGTAGTGAAATTGAAAACAGTGTAAGCCCTCTACAAATTTCTTCTGTTTTACTTCATTAGTTTGTTTGGAAATTTAGTCTATATTTGCTTCTTTGTCAGTATAACAGAATAAAATGGATCCAAGATTGATCGAAGTCGCTACAAATGGAGATATAGATCGTTTATATGCATTATTTTGGGAGGAATATATCATCATTGAGAATGTAGAAAACGTTCTATTCAGTAATGTTCCTTTATGTCTGGCTGTAGTAGCTGGTCACATCGAATTTGTAGAGGAAATTGTAAATCTGAAGCCTTCTTTCACTCAAAGTTAAACAAAGGGATATAGTCCTTTGTATCTAGCTTCAGCACATGGGCGCTTAGAGATTGTGAAACTGCTCTTGAATGTCGATGGTGGTCTTCATAACATAAAAGGTAGAGAAGTGGATTCCTCTTCATTTTGCAATTTTTGCTGGATAAATTGATGTTTTGAAAAATTGCTCTCCAAATGCGCAAACTCCATCGAAGCTATAAGTGTTAGAAAAGAGACTGCTCTTCATTTCCAATTTTGCCTTGTTGATTTCTTTTATTGATTGTAAACAACTGAGAGATCCCAATTCATTATTTTATTAAATTTTATATAGTCTTTCTCAGGTTTTAAATTTATCTTGCTTGACTGTGTCTTACTTAATCTATAGTATTATGTAATAATTTATGGATAATCAGTTGCTTATGTTACAAATTGTTGGGTGTAGAATATTTTGGTAGTATTGACTGATTGGGTGGGGACGTGATAAGTGAGCTCTCAAATCATTTTCTTTTGCAGGTTTGAGGTCGTCAAATCTGTGCGGCTAGCTACCCACTTTTAGTCTAGGATGCGGGTTTGGGATAGAGGAGGACGATTCCAAATCCCATTCTGATGTGTCCTCTTTGATGATTATTTTTAATAGTGATCCACCAGGCCACATGATTCCGTAGAAATCCTCATCTCTTAGTCCGTTTTTCTTCATGTGTGGGCCCGACTGTGATGTAATGTCCTATTTTGAAACATAAATTGAACAAAAATATTTCAATTTGTTTCGATTTTCAAATTTTGGTTTAGGTGATCCATGAGCTTGATTAGTGGCTTTGCAAAACCTATTAATTTTAATTAGTTTTTTTCCCAATCTATTGGGAGGGGTGTTTGAATAAATTTCCCTAGAATAAAAAAAAACTTTGACAGCCTATTTTCTCCGTTTGCATCCTCACTTACCAGTTGGACACGTGTTGACTAGATTTCTGCCAAAAAGGGTAACTCTTGTGGCGCAGTGGAGAGGATCTGTACCGTGGGAGGAGGAAAAGACCGGGGTAAAGGGGCGGAGAGAGAGACTTACCAGTTGGACACGTGTTGACTAGATTTCTGCCAAGAAGGGTAACTCTTTTGGCGGCAAAAAAATCCTCTCGCCTAACTGCTGTCGGCCAAGGGCGGGATTTCAGCCGGCCCATCTCCCCATGTATTGGTAGGTGAGTCGACTGATCCCCAGCCCTTGGATCAGCGAGAGGAACCTCCTGCCGCGGGAGAGGATTTCAGTCCCTTTTGGCGCAGTGGAGAGGATCTGTACCGTGGGACGAGGAAAAGAGCGGGGTAAAAGGGCGGAGAGAGAGAACTGGGAGACATGGAGAGAAGAAGGGGCGGTGCATTGGTTGCTGCAGCGGTGAACTCGGAAGGGACGGAGATGCTGAAGCAGATGCTAACGTAATGCCAGTATGATTGATTCCATTCCACGTGAGTGTACCCTCAGAGAATCTTTTCTCATGATTTAAATTTTTGGAATTCATATTTCTATTCCGTGTCTTATCTGTCCAATGGTCAGATTGAACAATACATAAAAAATAAACATTGGTTGATTTCCTCATTAAAAAAAAAATTAAAATTACAAAAATAAAGGGGACTATTTTTCTATATGGACTGAGTCATATATGTATACAATGAATTTAGATCATCTCTATGAACATGTATTTTTCATGGAATCTCATCATTATCTATCTATTGTCTATTGATTTGGAATTCATGTGTAAAATGTGAGACTCAATAGATATAAATGGTGATATAGATGGTAATAAGATCCCAAAAAAAAAAAAAAAAAAAAAAAAAAAATATATATATATATATATATATATATATATATATATATATATATATATATATATATATATATATATATAGGTGAACTATATATTCTCCTATGATGTTAATTGTTAATAATCAAGATATCAACATTCATTTATTAAGAGAGATAATCTTGAAATTACAATTGTTGATCTAATGATTGAAAATACAATTATATACAAAGCTTTTGACAAAAAATCAATGAACCACTACTTAGTCGTGCAAAACACGTTTTGCCTAGCTCATAATTTTAAATACCAAATACAAATTAACGTGTGGCCACACATATTAGTAGGTGGAGGTGGAGGTGAACTAGAACGTGCTCCCATCAACTTGCTCTCTGAGATGCAATTTTTTCATTACATTTTTGTTCCCATGGAGTCAGCACCCCTAGGTTCTTCCCAGCTTCTTATTCTTCCAAAAACCCAAGTTTCCTGATCCCATTCATACTACTTCCAACAACAAATGTCTCCTGTTGGTCCTATTCCAAGCTACTGTTACCGAAGTCCGCCACCACCCAAACCACCGCCACCACCGTCGCCTTCCACACAACCACCAACTCCTCCTACCCTGCCATCTCCTCCTCCACCACCTCCACCATTGGTTCCATCTCCATCTCCACCACCACTTCCTCCACCATTAGTTCCGTCACCATCTCCATCACTACCACCACCACCATTGGTTCCGTCTTCATCTCCATCAACACCACCACCACCACTGGTTCCATCTCTATCTCCATCTCCATCTCCATCTCTATCTCCATCATCACCACCACTACCACCACCATTGGTTCCATCTCCATCTTCATCTCCATCATCACCACCCCCACCATTGGTTCCATCTCCATCTCCATTCATCACCACCACCACCACTGGTTCCATCTCCATCTCCATCAACACCACTTCCTCCTCATCTGTCACCCACTCCATACCCACCATCATACAAAAGTCCACCTCCTCCTAATCATTTTTCACCACCACCTTCAGTTATCCCTTCTCCATCACCATCACCTATAAATCCTCAGGCTTCACCTTCGAAACCACCATCTCCACAACCTTACCCTGATCCTTACAGTCCTTCACTACAACCACCAACTCCATCTCCATTATTCCCTCCTCAACCAATCATTTTTCCTCCATCACCTTCTATGGGAGCACCAGCACTGACTACTCATTCCCATCCAACAACTATATTCGTCACTGTCACGTTAGGTGGTTTCTTTTTATTGGCGGTGCTCCCACTTGCTCTTTTGTATTTCTCAAGAAAGAAGAAGATGGTCGAGAAAACTGAATCTAAAGCTATTAAGGAACAGTAAATAAAGCAGATATGAAATATGTTTAGCAGAGGACGGTTTTGGTATTCAGGCAGAAGTCTAGAACAAAAGGATTGCGGATGGAGCTCTTCAGCTCGGGGCATTCTATTCTGGCTCAAATCATGGCCATCTTGATCTTGAAGGTGCCAAACCTTGCCATTTTAGAAGAAGTTGCTCAGTTCCATTTTGTTTTTGGGTTTGCAACCAACGGCATATATATGTTTAATGGAAACTGTTTGGAGAAATGTCGGATTTTGCAGGTTTATGACATAACATGAAGTGATGATTGTTTGGAGCAATGGAGATTTTGCAGACCCACCTTATTGTTCTTCACAAGTGGAGTTACTTTACAGCCCAAGTCTCAAAAAAACAGACAAAAGGCTCCCTTTCTCTTCTTCTTTTCTTCTTTTCATTCTTTTCATTGCGATCCATTTTAAAGTACGCAAAACAAGGAACATTTTTTTTTTTTTTTTTTGATGGCTACCATCTGTATTTTGCTAATGAGTTACTCGATGGAATGTTGGAAGAGGGGGGATTTCATCCCTATCTAATAGGTTCAGTAAGCATGGTTCAAGTAATGGGTATTGAACCCCTCAATCCATATCGATTTTGAATCTGACGATCTCTAATCTGATCCAGATCTGATTTTATTTTAATATTATGATATTAGATTCGTACACTGCCAATCTGAATTGGATAGATTTTAAACATGATCCATACTGTGTGTGTGTGTCCATACTTGGATTTAAAACGTTAACCTTGATCAATAGTCATTTTCAGGCTTTGTTAGCCTGCTTCGGTCCAACTAGATTCGAAGCTAGTTTGATCTGCTAAAATTCCGGTTAAGGGAAAACACCTTTTCATCTCCATCAAAGCCTATCATAAACCCTGATATGGGGGTTATACACCACCGATAAGAATGCGACACGTGTGCACCCTAATACCCCTTTGGTGAGGCTTTCCGAGGCGTATGTCTGAAGATGGCTCACTGACGCCCTTCAAAGGTATGCATCGGAAGTGAGTTTCCAAGCCCTCAAATACTGACGCATGCGAATCCCGCTCAGATAGTCCTTGCCTCCGAAGCTAGTCACCATAGCTTCTTCAACACTCAATAGGTAGCACAATCAACGTGCCTTGGATGCCTCAGATTGCTATGTTCTGAACCTATTTCATCATGATGATCAACATCCAGCCAGACATGTGGCATTTATGTAAAAACGTGTGCGATAATCCAATGATCTATCTAGCATGGGATCAACTCAAAGCTATACACGTTGGCCAGGCGTATTTAATGCGAACTATGAGCATTAAATGCACATCATGTCCGTTCTATACAATTGGAGAGAAATTCTTCTCATTCCTAGTGTGGGATTGAGTGAGTCTACCAACATGGTGGCCCATACTTACCATCTCAACAAACGCCCACCAACCATCCTAGCCAGGATGAACGTATAGGCCATCACTGAGCGAGACACGTATTCAACAACTTTGACACGTGGCCAATCACAACAACACCTAGCCCATGGCTAAAAATAGGAGAATTGAACGAGAAAGCAGGACTTTTGGTTCTTTGAGAATTCTCTCTCATTCTTATATATCCTTTCACCCAAGCTTGAGCTAAGGCAACTACCTGAACTCCCGTTTTTAGACAAAGGAACAGCCACTTTTGTAACTATTCCATACTGCTTGTTTCACTGGACTGATTTAGGCATCGGAGTGGAGTAGTCCCGGGGCATCCCAGCCTGACCATTTTGCGGTGTCTTTTCTCCCTTTCCTTGCAGGTAATCCGGAAAATTCAAGACCAATCCATTCGGTGCGAAAACACCCACCATCCTAACCAGTCCCACCAATCTTAGAACCATTCATGGGTTGACCTATTATGCCCTCTCTTCTCCGCCTAGGTCACTCAAAGTAGACGAGTAGCAATTCACCCCTTATCCACGAATTCCATCGTGGGGCAGTTATTGGTTGAACTTCGAAGCTTTGAAGTCATTAGTGAACGGTGTCATCTGGTATTTAACCTCTAAAAATACCGGAATTGGGGCATGAAGGAAAACAAGTGGGCACGTGCCAACCTTGTGAAGGCCAACCTAATCTTTCTTTTCTATTATCCATTCTAACAAGCCTCTCAACCTTCCAATAGCTAAGGGTGTCAATTTGAGTCTGGAATTAAAATTTTGTCCCATAATTAAAACTATCCCAGAACCGATTAGCTAAATTTTGGAACCATCCCATTTCATTTAATAATGGGAAGGTTCTGGGACTTAATTTTGGGGCCGATTACTAATTGGGACGGGACGATTCTGGGATGGATTTGCCAATGGGTCCAGAATTGACAGTCCAACAAAAAATAGGTAGGAACCGGAACCATTAGAAACCGTTTAACATACATGTCCCTAAGTATGCATATATAAACTCTATTCTATCTTCTCTTTTAACTACTATATGCATTGATTTGCATGTGTGTTGTCACTGGTTCTCGCTTGGAGCTTCTGGTGGGTCACACTTGTCAAAAAAGAAGCAATTAAGCCATAGAGGGGTGGGTTCAGAAACCTAATGACCACTCCGATGCCTAAGTCAGGATTGGAACAAGCAGATGGAACTATGTATGAAAGTATACACGAGTTCCTCTATAGAGGGGTCAAAGCAATTCAAGAGAGAGAGAGAGAGAGAGAGAGAGAGAGAGAGAGAGTAAAAGTGTAAAATGTTGGATCTTGTTATATTCGTTCTAGGTGTTATTTAAGGAGGTAGGAGGTGGCATGGATTTTGGCCTTGATTGAGGCAGTTTCGATTAATCGGGGCATGTCTGTAACTGCGTGCAATATTCCATCAGCAGTGACAACAATCTAGTCATGGAAGGAGAGGATAC
>CM053270.1:11344861-11440377 GCA_028583415.1 Protea cynaroides | reverse complement strand
GTGTACTAAGGATGACATTTATCATATCCTAGTGCACCATTTCTTCTGCAACCTGGGGGCACGTGATAGGAGAAGATAGGCATATTTCACCTTACTAGTAGGGTGAAGGGTGTTGACATTAATCTGGACATTAACAGCTTGACTGCTATCTTGGGTGTGTCCACAGAGGGTGCACAGACTTACTATGGGCCACGAGAGGACATAAACTGTTTCGAGGACAGATGGGACACCATCCTGGAGACTCTAATCCGTCCTAAGAAGATGGATGCAGATAATGGAAACATAGAGCTCGAATTCTTTCCTGTCCCTAGAGTGATCAGTCGGATTATATAGCATAACATATTGCCCAGGGCAGGTCACAGGGACAAGCTAAGCTACTTTGACATGTATGTGACTTACAACATCCTGTAGGGAGAGTGACTATATCTACCCACATCATTTTGCATCACATACTGTACATTGCAGACCACTTGGGCAAGGGTAAGTTGTCATATGGTCGACTACTATCTCATATTTTTCCCCTTTTTGGAGTGGAGATTGTTGGTGAGGAAATCAAAAATGGGAAGGGGTCTTCCCCATTTAGTTGAACCTCCATCATCAAAATGAAGCTCCATGAGGTGGTGATGGATGATCCTGCGCTCGAAGCTATAGCGAAACCAGAGCGGAGAGCACGACGCAGACACCTAGTGGCTCGTAGGGTGCTGTCCAGCAGGACAATGATGATGATTCAGATGCCCTTGAGGGAGACGGGGCTTCCACATCTGCAGCACCTATCAGGCCTCGAGGCCGTATGGCCCGTGTTGAGGAGATGTTTTCCGCTATCCAGGAAGGCCAACAGAAGATTTTAGATGAGTTGTCTAGCATGCAGCATGCTCAGCAAACCATGGTGAGATGCGAGGTTGCTTTTGATGAGGACCTTCGTCAGGTTCGGGTCTCCTTGGTGTCTACTGGGGTGATTATCCATTTATACCACTAGGGTCCGACAGAGGGATATTGTCGGTGTATGCACACTCAATTAGTAGCTCATCAGAGTGGCTCAGATCAATCACCTATAGTTGATCTTTAGAGATCTATGTCATTTGTTTTTTGTTTACTTATTTTATGCATGTATCTATTGTTCCATACTTGTACATGATACTAATAGGGTAATAATCCGGGTTATGGACCGTACCCAATTTTGTAGTTATCATCGGTATATATATATATATATACTTAGCTCTTATTCGTTTTCGTGTCTTATTCCCTGATTGTCGCATGATTCAACTAGGGTATTATTTCCCTACTTATTATTGTTGGTTCGTACATGTCTTTTAAGTTAATATCCTAAGCATCTGTCATTAACACATGACAACGCGTGTGTAGGGGAAATCCATAGGTATAATCAAGATAGCTATGCTCTGATACCAAGTGTTGTCACAACCCATTCTAGACAATCGGATGTGATATCCAAGTCAATCTAATAGCTAACTCGAATCTTTTAGTGATCGACAACTACAGTGACCTACCGTACAATCCCATAGTCTACACAATGAATAATCACAATAATAATGAGGGCAATTAGAGTAATAATAACGAAAACAAAAATGCATAACAGATGGCATCTAAGTGATATCATATCATAATAAAGTCAAGTCTTATGAACTCCACCACAATAGTCTTCATACAATACCAAAATATCTCAATATACAATTATCTCGAATTAAAGAGTAAATCAAATATCCTTGTTCCGGATAGGTCTCAATGCCTATGTACATCATAATCAAATAAAGAGAGAAACATAAAGTCGGGTGCATCAAGCATAGACGCAATCGCTGCAAGTACAGCCCTCACCATGCTCTCCCACAACATCATCAGTACCGGTAGCATCACTAACCGATGAGTCCTCCATAAACTCAGCCACAGTATAATCATCTGCATCAACATCTAGAAAAGAAATATCGATACGAGGGTGAGCTCTCATCCCAACTTAGTAAGAAGTCCTGTATCCCATGCATGCATCATTCAACATCCAATGAAATGAAATGAGTTCATTTTAATTAGGTTTCAGGCAATGTCCCACTATGATGTCATATTGAGATTTAACTAACGATTTTGGTCCCGCCTACGACCTCTAGCCTCCAACTCTCATACACCAGGCAAGGTAAAAGGCGAATACGAGATCCCAGATCACTAAACTCCTTCTACAAGTGAACCCCCATCCAGGTCCTCTAAACCCTTTAGGCTCATCACCACCCACCATAAACTCTGTCTCACGCCAACTACCACACACCCATACCTCACTAGCCCTTCCCTTGGGTCACCCCACTTTTGGAAGAATGAGTCTATAGCCAGTAACTTAATTGATACTGGAAAGGCGTAGGATACAGGATAATGTCACCACCTACATCTATCATGTACATTAATTTTAATATGACTCCACTCCAGTAGAGACCCCCAGTTCCACTCCCATGGATCACCATGTCTCCACTAGAATGCTAGAAATTCCAACAAGATGCGTATGCCCACGCTCCCACGTGATAAATGCACCATCATACATGGTGAGTATATATATAGGAGATGAAACAAAGCCTTACCCCAACAAGGACCCCGGGCACTACTCTCATGGATAACCATGTCCCTACTGAGATAATGGCATATAATAACATAGCTCATGTATTGTGCTCCCACATGCCACATGACCATCATACTCAAACAACAATCATCATACAAAGCATATATAGTTGTTGTTATGCAAATGCATGCTCAATAAACAGTTATTGGATGACTTGTTATAAGCATAGACATGGCATGTTATCATCATAAACATAACATGTCATTATCACAAACATAGCATGTTATTAACATAAAAATAGACATGTTAATATGTCCTAAGTCTACGGATCGAACCCCTCACTTGATTGCAATTATAGTGCAGTTGCAATTCTAAGCCCCACAGTAAGCCAATACTTCGCCTGAGTCCGTAACCTAATTCATTAGATAGTTATTTATTAGTTGGTTGAATAACCTTTAATCCATATAGTTGAGTCCTTTAAGTCTATACACAGGTCCGAAGACAAGCTAGGAACCCAATGGTTGGTCCCAAATTTCCTAACTAAGGCAAACTGGCCTTCTGAACCAGAAGCGGATGGAGCACACGGATGGTATACCCTCCGGTTCTACCTCCACCACAACACTTAGGAGAATGGTTTAGTTCTTCTAATATACCAAAGGGATGCACGTATAGTATGTCATTCGGCACATCCTTCGGATATATCGTCTATGGTCTAACCATCATTTTCGAGAGCAAATGGATGAATTCTGGAGGCAATGCCGGGTGGTATTCCTTCCGACACACCCTCCATATGCTAATTACTCACAAGAGATACCATGACCAGAGCCTCCGATGGATTTCAGAGGCTATGGCTCCGGTGCCTTTAGAGGATATGCCTCTAGGGCATCTTTCGAAACTAGTCTAGAAGCACTCGAACCAGAGTGTCAGCCTTTCATTCTTGAGGCATTTCGCCCCCAATGCTCACTTCATGTCTTATAGTCGATGGAAACCATCATCCCAAGTTAGGGGAAGGGATTAGGGTCCATATTGACTCACATCCATTCTAACCATGATGTGGGTAAACAATCTACCTTCTAGGGTTTATGCTTTGATCTCCATTAATGGTGGCTAATAGTGTGGAATGTCCCACCATTAACCATTTCGGTTGCTGGAAGAGAGAGAGAGTGACATAAACACTCTCCCATGGGTGAACCACCTAGACCACTAGGGTTTGGGCTTACCTCCATTAATGGTGGTCACTAATAGAGGAGTAACCCACATTAGGTCTTCCATTAAAGCTGAAGGAGAGATAAAGAAAGAGTGAGGTGGACTTACCTCACAAGGGAGAAGCTAGGGCATCCACTGGAGCTCTTTCACAAATCCCAAAGCCCTCTCCATGAATCCCAAGGTGAAGAGAGTGAAATAAGAGACTGGGATCCCCTATTTATAGAATCCCGAGGTGAAAGAGTGCCCACATATGTGGTTCTCACACATGAATTGTAGGGAAGCTATCGGGTGGTGTTCCATCTGGTTGTGCCTCCTGTTAGGCTATTTTACAGCCCCCTGATTAGCATAATGGCACCCATGTATTGGGTTGTATGTGGGGCCACTCTAGGTCCATCCTAATGCATCTATGTTGCCATGAATGGATAGAAGGACTTACATAAGGTTCAGATGTATCCACTTGATCCATGTTAAGTGCCTAGCCTGTCTGAGTATTGAGACCTAGCATATGAGGAATCCGAGTTAGTAGAGGATTCAGGGTACGGGTCTCACATACGGGGTCTATGTTCATGACTACAAACTTCATTGATGCTGAAGTGTTTATCCTTTTGATAGGTCATGATTAATTTGTTTTTAAACTGGTAGGGGCTTAATTTTGTGGTATAATTATTCCACTTTGACCCAATGTGTATAAAGTTTAAACCCACTTCAACAACCATTTTTTATATTAGATTACGAAAGAAGTTATGTTTAATCGACATGTTGATTCAAGAGCTTTGCGTTGGATGCCTTTGGATCTTTTGGGCGGTTTCTTTTATTTAAGGGTATTAAATGGTCTGATTTTGGTTTAATGGTGTGGTTCGGTTTCGATTGGGTGTGTAATGAATAAAATAAAAATCGAACCATTTATTAAATGGTTTCAAAATGCTTACCAAAATCGATTATTAATCGGTTTCAATTTTTCGGTTTTTAAATGGTTTTGTTGCCGGGAGGGAGAGGAAGAGAGTTAGGAACAAAGTTGAGGGAAAGCCAAGGAAATCATTAAAATAATTTTAATCATATATGATTATGGACTTAAAATTTAGAAGTATGTCATGTGAAAAGCATTAAAATATAATTTATTTATACAAATATAGACATTTAGCATTAAGGGATTAGAGTAAAGGTTTAGTTGGTTTTAACGGTTCCAAATAGTCAGTTTAAACTATTTCATTTTCGAAATTAGAATCGAACCGTTTAACTAAACGGTTTCATTTATGAAACCAGAATCGAACCATTTAATAATCGATTTCACGGTTTCAATTTAAACGGTTCAATTTGATTTCGGTACACGGGTCAGTTTCGTCTTTGACACCCTTACTTTTATTGGTGTTGGTGATCGGGTGAAAACCCCGCATTGGTGACTTGCAGACACATTTTGAGAGATGATGCCGCAAGGTTGTAATTTTAGCATTGTTAACGGGTTTGTTCAGGTCAAATCAGTGTCGAGTTTTATAGGGTCGTTTGATCAAAACATGTTCATTAAGAGGTTCGGGTTGGATGGACTGCACTGTGTACATTAACTAATAGGTCAGTCCAGTATCGGTTTGTTATCGGAGTTGGGCTGACTTCAGACCTGTTCGGTTTTAGGTCCATTTACTGGCCTTATAAAAGATGCTATCTTATTTTGGTGTTGATGGGGTTGACTACCATATGTCCAAATCCCTGACATTAATTCGGTTTAATTCAGGCCAGGATGGAAATTCGGTTCGGGTTTGGTTGGTCCACCTTAACAGTTCGGTTTTGGATTAGCTTGGACCGGACCGGAACCAAAAATTATTATAACAAGCTAACCCGAAACATGTCCACTATCAATTTTGCCCAGGTCGGTTTCGGATTAATTTAGGCTAACTCAGTCCGGGCTACTGGTTCGGTCCCAAAATTCACACCCCTAGGTATTTTGTTATACAAAATTAAATAGGTGCATTAACCCAAGGACAAAATTGGGCATGGGTATGGACCATATGTTTATAGAGTTTGGGTTCGATTAGTTTTTTGGATCAGCCCCATCGATACAATAAGCCTTTCAATAAAATGGGCAGTTTGTGATAAAGACCAAGATTGAATCATAGCAAAAAAAAAAAAAAATGGAAGTTCGTTTTTTAATGTTTGAGCATACTCTTTGGTGATGTCTCTTCTTCTCCTATATATAGAAAGAATGTTTAACCCATTAAAAGTTAGACAACTGTTATTTTATGGCTTAAAATTTGGGTCTTTTATGGTTATTATGGACCATATCATATCTTCCTTTTTTTAGTTAAAAAGAAAATAGGAAAGTTGTGGGAAAAGGATTCCCTATTCCCTAAATTATTTTTCTCCCATAAATATAATTGTGGGAGAGGGAATAGTTAAGTATTTTTTCTGACCTAGCCGCAAAACATAAGAGGAAGAGAGAAAAGGAGAGCAACTAAGGTTCTTATTCAATGTTGAAGTTGGTTGCAATCTTGTGTATTCGTGTCACTCTATAAGGTGCACTTTGTAATCTTCTTCTTCCTATTGATCTAGTGAAAATTTCTTCTCGTCCGTGGATGTAGATCACATTGATCGAACCACGTAAATTTCTCGTGTCTTTATTCTTTATTGTTTATTATAATTTTATACTGCCATTACCTGCGTTTTTTCGTTGTGTTTGTCGTAACAAATTGGCATCAGAGTTTTGATTTGATTTCAAGGGCTTTGTGTTTGTGATGGCTTCCATGAAATTCTCGGTGACTCCTTTTGACGGTCAAAACAATTTTAGATTATGGAGAATAAAGATGAAAGCTTTGCTACAGCGTGAAAGTACGGTCAAGGCTCTTGACGAAAAGTACTCGGAGGATATGACTAAAGCCGAAATTGAAGAGATGGAAGAGAAGGCTCACAGCGCCTTGCAATTTTCGCTTTCTAACAAGGTGCTTCGTGAAGTTGCTGATGAAGAAACAACGACTGGGTTGTGGGCAAAGCTTGAAAGTCTCTACATGAAGAATTCTCTTACAACAAGGTTGTATTTGAAGCAACGTCTTTATACTCTAAAGATGAAAGAAGGTACGCCTATCCAGGAACACTTAGATGAATTTAATAAAATTATCATGGATATGAGAAATCTAGATATTAAACTTGAGGATGAAGATCAAACCCTTATGGTATTGTGTTCCTTACCTGACTCGTATGAAAATTTTGTTAACTCTATGTTGTATGGGAGAGAATCCATAAGTTTAGAGGATGTGAAGGTCTCTTTGAATTCTGCTGAGTTGAGAACAAAATTGAATGGAAAAAGTATTGAAAATTAGACTGACGGTTTGCTTGTTAGAGGTAGATTGAAGACCAAGGAGGGTGGTAAAGGCAAATCAAGTAATCGTTCTAAGTCCAGATCGGGCTTGGATAAGAAGAATGTTGAGTGCTACTATTGTCACAAGAAATGCCATTACAAGTCAGAATGTCATGCTCTTAAGAAGAAAGAAAATCAGCAGGGTCAAGCTTTAGATTCTGCAAATGTGGCAAAGGCTAATAAAATCGATGTTGCTGAGAATGTTCTTGTCGTATGTCCCTTGGATGGCCGTTCTGATAGGGAATGGATTTTGGATATAGGTGCGTCTTATCACATGTGCCCAAACAGAGATTGGTTCACCACCTACAAGGTTATCGAGGGTGCTTCAGTCTTGGTGGGAAACAATGCAGTTTGTAAGATAGTTGGTATTGGAACAGTTCGCATCAAGTGTCATGACGGGATAGTGAGGACTTTAACAGATGTGAGGCACATCCCAGACTTGAAGAAGAATCTTATTTCCTTGAGTACCTTAGACTCCATTGGGTGTTCCTACACAGGTGGAGGTGGAGCTCTTAAAGTTTATAAGGGTTCATTGGTTGTGATGAAGGGTAACAAAGTAAACAGCCTTTATGTTCTGCAAGGTAGTACTGTGACAGGTTCTGCAGATGTGTCATCATCTTCTGACTCTGACAAGGACACAACTCACTTGTGGCATATGCGATTAGGCCACATGAGTGAAAGAGGTATGACTATTCTGAGTAAACGTGGTTTGCTCTGTGGTGATCATACGACATCACTTGACTTCTGTGAGCATTGTGTATTTGGGAAGCAAACCCAAGTCAGCTTCTCAACTAGTTCACATACGACAAAGGGCACACTTGACTACATCCATTCGGATTTGTGGGGACCAGCTCAGGTTCCATCCAAAGGTCGTGCTCTTTATTTTTTGACATTTATTGATGATTATTCCAGAAAAGTTTGGGTTCATTTTCTCAAGCGTAAAAGTGATGTGTTCAAAAATTTCAAGAATTGGAAAATTCTTGTAGAGAATCAAACTGGAAAGAAGATCAAACGTCTCAGAACAGATAATGGTCTAGAGTTTTGTAGTAGTGAGTTTAACAAATTCTGCACAGATTCAGGGATCGTACGGCATTGCACGGTCAGACACACTCCTCAGCAGAATGGAGTGGCAGAGCGTATGAACATGACCTTGATGGAGAGAGCTAGGTGTATGCTCTCTAACTCTGGATTGGAAAAGGATTTTTGGTCTGAAGCTGTTAACACGGCTTGCTACTTGGTGAATTGTTCTCCTTCCACTGCCATTGAATGTAAGACTCCAAACGAGGTATGGTCAGGTAAACCTAGTGACTATTCAAATTTAAAGGTATTTGGATGTCCTGCTTATTATCATGTTAAAGATGGTAAGCTTGAGCCTAGAGCTAAGAAAAGCATATTTGTCGGTTATGCTGATGGTGTTAAAGGATATCGTTTGTGGAGTTTGGAACCTGATTTCCCTAAGTTTATTATTAGTAGAGATGTTACTTTTAATGAAAAATATATGCTTGATCATGGGAAGGTTTCTGTTGAGTCTACAGGTAATGTAGAGAAGACTATGGATGAGGTAGAGCTTCAGGTGGAGCTTGAGAGAGAGACTTCTTAGAAGTCATCTCCAGATGTTACTTCTATAGCTAAAGATGAGCAATTTGATTCAGGTTCAGATGATGATGAGGTAAAATCTGAACAACCTTATTCGATAGCTAGTGGGAGGGAGAGGAGACAAATTAGACGTCCTCAGAGATATTCCTATGCTGAGTTAGTGGCATATGCTCTCACGGCAGCTGAAGAGATGGGTATTCAGGAGCCATCCACTTATTCTGAAGCTGTCTCCTGTGCTGAGTCTGGCCAGTGGGCCATTGCTATGACAGAAGAACTTGAGTCTCTTTACAAAAATCAAACTTGGGACTTGGTGAAATTACCCAAGGGTAATAGGGTCATAGGAAGCAAATGGGTTTTCAAGAGGAAGGAAGGGATCCCAGGGGTTGAGGATGCTAGATACAAAGCACGGTTAGTAGCTAAGGGCTATAAGCAAAAGGAGGGAATTGACTATGATGAAGTGTTTTCTCCAGTTGTAAAGCATACTTCTATTCGTGTGTTGTTTGCCATGGTTGCTCTACATGATTTGGAGCTTGAGCAACTTGATGTCAAGACTGCATTTCTGCATGGTGAGCTTGAGGAGACGATCTACATGTCTCAGCTAGAGAGATATTCCATGGAAGGTAAAGAAGATCATGTTTGTAGATTGAAGAAATCTTTGTATGGCCTGAAGCAATCTCCAAGACAGTGGTACAAGAGGTTTGACAATTTTATGCTTAGTCACGGGTACTCGAGATGTACTTATGATAGTTGTGTACTACATGGTGTTGGGAGATGGTTCTTTTGTATATCTTTTGTTATATGTAGATGACATGCTCATTGCTGCAAAGAACATGTCACATATTCAGGTTTTAAAGAGACAACTCAGTGATGAGTTTGAGATGAAAGATCTTGGTGCAACGAAGAAGATCTTAGGGATGGAGATTCGGAGAGATAGAAAAGTTGGAAAATTATATATTTCGCAAAAGAGTTATATTGAAAAGGTGCTTGAGCGTTTTGGGATGAAAAAAACCAAGCCCGTTGCTACTCCTTTGGCTTCCCACTTTAGGCTTTCAGTTCAAGACTCACCTCAAAGTGAAGTCGAGAAGAAGGAGATGTCTCGAATCCCGTACTCCAGTGCAGTTGGTAGCATTATGTATGCCATGGTTTGCACTCGTCCAGACATTCCACAAGCAATCAGTGTAGTGAGCAGATACATGGCTCAGCCAGGGAAGGCACATTGGCAGGCAGTAAAGTGGATTCTTAGGTATCTTAGAGGTACTTCAGATTTGGGTTTAGTGTTTGATTGCAGTGCTTCGGGAACCTCAATTGTAGGTTTTGTAGATTCTGACTTTGCAAGTGATCTCGATAAAAGGAGATCTTTGACTGGTTATCTCTTTACGCTTTCTGGTTCAGCTATTAGATGGAAATCAACCTTGCAGTCGACAGTGGCTTTGTCTACTACGGAGGCAGAGTACATGGCAGCAGCATAAGCTGTAAAGGAGGCCATTTGGTTGAGGAATCTCGTGAGTGAGCTTGGGCTTCAGCAAGAAGCTAGTTCAGTTGTCTTTTGTGACAATCAGAGTGCGATACATTTGACAAAAAACCAAGCACATCATGAGATGACAAAACATATTGATGTCAGATATCATTTCATTCGTGAAGCAGTTGTCGAAAAGAACATCACGGTAGAGAAGGTTAATAATGCAGACAATCCAGCGGATATGTTGACTAAACCGGTTACGGCAATCAAGTTCAAGCATTGCTTGGATTTGGGTGGCATTCACACTTAATTAGTAGCCCATGTTGGGGCATTGGTGGCGAGAGGAGAGGTGTTCACTAGTTTCGGTTCTGAAGTGAATAATTTTTTTTCACATCTCTTGTTTCTTACATCGAGTTAGCTCACATAAGCTTAGAGATATGTTTGAGATATTGTTCAACTTCTAGATGGTTTGAGGTTTTCAAGCCAAGGTGGAGATTGTTATTTTGTGGCTTGAAATTTGGGTCTTTTATGGTTATTATGGACCATATCATATCTTCCTTTTTTTAGTTAAAAAGAAAATAGGAAAGTTGTGGGAAAAGGATTCCCTATTCCCTCAATTATTTTTCTCCCATAAATATAATTGTGGGAGAGGGACTAGTTAAGTATTTTTTCTGACCTAGCCACAAAACGTATGAGGAAATGAGAAAAGGAGAGCAACTAAGGTTCTTGTTCAATGTTGAAGCTGGTCGCAATCTTGTGTATTCGTGTCACTCTATAAGGTGCACTTTGTAATCTTCTTCTTCTTATTGATCTAGTGAAAATTTCTTCTCGTCCGTGGATGTAGATCATATTGATCGAACCACGTAAATTTCTCGTGTCTTTATTCTTTATTGTTTATTAGAATTTCATACTGCCATTACCTGCGTTTTTCCACTGTGTTTGTTGTAACACAACAATGACAACAACAATGGTAGTCTCACCACTATTGCATTGATTTTACCTATTGAGCAGAGCCTTCTGAATCTTTGAGTAAACCATGAAAGTAAGTGCAATATTTTTTTGTTTTTTAGAATTGCTTTATCTTGGAAATTGATTCGCAAAGAACCTGATTTTTAAGACTACGATTTTAAGGAGAATAGTTTTGATTATGACTCAACTCTATTGTTCGTTTGCCACATGTGGTACATCAATTTAATGGTGATTTTGATGCCTACTTTGGTGGGTTCATGGATACATACATAGAGTATTTGAGTAAATTATTTTTAAATTTATTTATAATTCTATATCTCATGTTCATCTCATATGTCTAAGATGATAATGTTTGTGGTGTATATATTATAACAGAGATTCTTTAAATCACCAATCTTTGTCTCCCCCTTATATTATGCTCCGTTTTGAGTTGTGGTTTAGTATCCATAGTAAGATATTTAAAAGTCCTAGATTGCCTTATGTGTTTTTAATTTGTTGAATTTGATGGGAAAGAAACTTCCCACATTAATGCTTTAGATTCAGGTTGTATTAGAAACATGCATAGTGGTTATTCTTGAGAACCAAACGTAGGAATTATCTTAGGTGCCGGCACTTTCTTGCGAGACAATCAACCAATCTTCTCCATCACCCTGAAGGTGTGGTAAGTTAGGTGAGGCCTCCCCAATAATGAAATTCTGCATGGCTCATTAAAAAAAAAGTGAAAGGGAAAAGATAAGTGTCAGTTGCTGATATGTGTTTTTGTCACATTTGCCCCCTCTCCTCTTTAAAATCCGGATCTCCTTCCAAGTGACCAATTATCGGTTCTCTTTATGTTCTGATTTTTCTCCATTGGTGTGTTTATCCTCGTGTACGCTGATGACATGTAGATCCCTTTCCCAAGTTGAAAAGATCAATTTCATATCGATAGTAAAAAAAAATGGAAAAAAGGAAAAAATGTAATAGAAAACTGGATCGTATGCAAGAATAGGGTCTTGAAATTTTTTAATGAATAAAATATATTAAAGGCAAAAGAAAGAAACAAGACCATGGCAACGAAGGAAAAATAAATAAATTAAACAACTTAAATTATAGGAAAAAAAATATCCAACATTACTTTTAGTTTGGATTCATTTTTTTTTTATCTATTTATTTAAAAAATTTTGATCAAAAATAAAAAAATTGTTCAACAATTACAATAAAAAAATAGATTGTAGCATAAGAAATAGATTTGATATATTTATGTTCAAAATAATTTTTATAATTTTATGTAAAATCTTTTTTGCTATTTTCTATTATGGGTAACATTATCTTCATTATTTATTTTGACTTATCCTTATCAAATATAAATCAAATCTATCCTATTATGGGATTGGGATAGATTTGAATTCTAAAACATTATATATATAGAGCAGGGTCCCTATAGTCTCTCTGCATGAGGACCTATACTTAAAGGAGAGGAGACTGTAGAAGATCTCTGCAGGAATCAAGGAATCAAGCGTAAAGAAAAGATCGAAAAACAATCTCCTAAAAGGTATGTCCTATTTATTTTAATGATTGTGTTATAATTCAGATGTATTTTACATTCCATATAGAATTCAAATAGAATCAAGTTTCTTTGGATTTATATTGAAATCCTACACTGTAAACTCCTACACTGTAAACTCTTTTGAAGCTCGATATTGCGATCATTGTCTCTTGAGTTGGGAAAAAACGTACCCAAGAATGTTTTGATTGAAAATTTTATCAACACCCTCTCTCTAATCGGGGCAATGCTATCCTGATCTTAAAAGACAAAAATTCTAGTGACAAATTAAAATAGATAATCAACTCCAGATGGAAAACCGTCATCCAACTTTGGTTAATTAAAAAGGAAATAACAACAGAAGAAAAGGAAACATTGGAGGCATGTAGAACTCTTTGCAGAGAAATAAAGTTACGATAATAAAAATAAAAAAGAATACATTAAACAATAGAGAAAATAAAACAGAAACAGATGGATCCTTCTCCTCAGCTGACGCTGTTGATGGCTGAAATGAAATCCAAGAACAGCAGAGCCTCTTGTAAACAAACGGAACCACAAAACCACAGTCGTCGATCAGAGAGTTAAAGCGAAAGGCTTTTTCTTTCCTTGGATATGCTTCTCTCTCTCTCTCTCTCTCTCTCTCTCTCTCTGATGTGGTTACCTACTTACCTCTAAGGCTTGTCGTTTGTGGGTGTTAATAAATATTCATCTGGTTCTGAATTCACATCCAAAAGTAACACTTTACATCAATAGCAATCCTTAATTTTAATAATTTTATAAACGCATTTGAGCTGGCCGGAATCCATTTTATTCTCTTTTTTATTTTTTATTTTCATCTTCATTATCAGCTTCTGATTGATCATGGATTCAGTGAAACAATATCCAACGTTTGTGAGTTAATCCACATTTTTTTCCAAAGTTCTTCGGATTTGTTCATCTGAGTTTGGTCCTGATCGAAAATCCTTCCATTGAAGTCTGAAAAAAGTGCAAGGATGATAAGATTAATACTAATGGGCATCATCTACAGGCTAAGGTTGATTCCGTTTCTGTCAATGGACACCTGTCCAAGTCTTTCATGGATGAAGATAAAATGTTGCAGAACAGAGCAGCCAAAGTGGGGAAGAGGGAGAGAGCAAATGTTATTTTTATTAGTTTTATTTTTTTATCCTTATTAAAAAAAAATGTTCATTAATATATGCACAGAAGAAGCAGAAATTGTTTTTAAGCAAAAATCAAAAAAGAAGTGAAAACCTCTTTTTGATTTTGTGATTTTTGCCCTTATTTTCATTTTGTTTATCATAAATAGCACCCATGGACCATGATACCAAACACTTAAAAAAATAAAAAAAGAATTGAAATAAAAATAGAAATATAAATGATTCCAAACTAAAAGCCTAAGAGGTTAAGGGTTCAATTCTATTGTCTTTGTTTTGGACACAAGTTACACCTCAATGGTTGCAGGAGCCTTAAAGGATGTCAACGGGTATGGTATTCGGTATGGTATAGAAGGTGAAATGGTGAAAACCGATATCATATCGTTATATGTTTCAGTATAGTTTTTATTTGAAATATATACAATTTCTTATCCATTATATATATTGTTTCATACAAAATTTGGTGTACAAATGTTAAGGATAAACTTGATAACTCAACAAATATTCAAAATAATTTGAATAGATCTCCCATCATAACTAAAAATGTATGAAACATTCTCTGTGATTATGGATCTTTTGAAAAGAGCTATAAATAGGTAGAAAATCTTTTTGAATTTTAAATTTCAATTGTACATCCTTGATTTCACTCTTGGAAAGTTACATATATACACAACTCTTTCTGATTCATGTCAACATGTTTATCCACACAATCTCCAATAACTCAATCACTGAAGATGATAATTTCTTTCTTCTTTCATCAAAATTCCATCACTCAATTTCAATCAAGTTAGATCAAAATAATTACTTGCTATGGAAGTTTCAGATGCTTCCGTTAATACGTGATCATCAACTTTTTGGAAACCTAGATGGCTCAAACCTTATCCTTTCAAATTTCTACCTTTGTCCCCCTCTTCCTCTGATGCATCAAATAACACCATCGTTGCTACAATGACAGTTGAAAGTCCTGCCTACATTGCTTGGATTAGTTAGAACCAACTACTCCTAGGCTGGCTCCTTTCTTCACTCACCGAATCTGTTTTTGTTCAAGTCATTGATTGCATCACTTCGTAATTGGTTTGGTCCAATCTAGAACGCTTATTTGTTTCTCAATCAAGATCTCGGATCATGCAGCTAAAACTACAGTTCACGAGAAATGTTTCATACGTTTTAAAACTGATGGTAATATCAATTATGATGGGAGATCCTCATATTCAACTTATTTTGAATATTTATTGAGTTGTCAAGTTTATCGTTCACAACAAAAGAGAAAATTTTGTATAAATTTATATCCTATATATTCGATACAATTTCAAAAGTGTTTTGATATTTGTAGTGAATGGTTCGATTTATAATATCGAAACCATATCATATCAATTTCAGTTTCATTTTTCCATACTATTATCATATCGATTCTAATTCTTTAGTATAAATAATTCAGTATGATTTCAGTGTCCGACTGGTACGGAACTGATACCTTTAAGAAGGATTTTAATCTTTTCATACCCTCGTGTTGATACGAGGAAAATCCTGTGACTATAGTTTATTGTGCACACAAGTCACCCTACAATACAATTGTACAAGTGGGGCCCAAATGGAAAGGTTACGGTTGACCCCTTATAATTAATTGCCTGCTAAACATTCCATTTGTCACTCGAACTCATCCGTGTGTAATGGAATTTGGAAAGTTGTTGCTGTATCCGAAACTTTTACAGCTAAAGCTTCTAATTCTGGCTCCTTAATCGCATTGGATTGTAGGATGAGAATATAAAACCCCAGAGAATTCGTAATCTCTATCAAGAGATGATTTAGAAGAGCCCGACAGTGTCTTGTTGGAAGGTGATCACGGCGTTCAGGTCTTTGTAATATCACATTCAGGTACTAATTAATCTCTGTTTCTCTCTCTTATTACACGAATTAGGGTTTAACGAGAAAACTATAAGTTAGTAGTTGAAAGCGACGGGTGAAAGTCTGGTTCAGACTTCAGATGGGAATACTTCTTTGCTGCTCTGTTTTCTGTTTCTCCTTAATTTATGGATTGTTATTAGTTTCGTTTTTTCCATAGATAATGAGAGAGAGAGAGAGAGAGATGGTAGAACTTTATGATTGTCTTTTGGGGAGTGAGAAATCGAATTTGGGTAATGTTGATCACTGATTTTCCCGCTCTTATTTATTTTTTATTTTTTAAATTCATACTCCTTTTGTTTTGATTCAATCAGAATGTGGATTATATAGTTCAATAGTTGCAGAGTTTTGTTCTTTGGTGGTTTAGTGGTTCAGGAGGTGTGAGATTTTGATCGATCTGTCTTCCAAAACCATGACTCCAACAGAGTGGAGTGAAGAAGAACCGGGAACCAGGGAAACTGATTTTACAGGTCTGGCTTGTTGGGTTGGGTTGGTTTGGTTCGATACGCCGGGTCAGCAGGCATACTAGTGGGCCGGAATTGATGTTGGAAGCTTTTGTGCTTCAGCCACTCGAGGCCAAGACCCAGGTCCACTGGAGGGAGCATCAGGGGTCCCAGGCTTACAGTTGATTGTAAATCAATTAGGAAAGACTATATTCTAGCTAGGTTGGGGAATCTGAATGTCACTGCAGTTTGGTGACATTTAAACTTATCACTAGTTGCAATCTGTCAGATAAGTGAGGATTCATATTTTAGAGGGACCCATGCCCATGTCATTGGCCAAGTTTCAACCTCAGAAATGCCTCAAAAAATGAGTTTGAAGTGAGAGAATTATAGAAATGCCAAGATTCACTGTTCAATTATAGTGAAATGGCATTGTTTTAATCCCATGGAATGTTAAAAAGTTTAAACGCAGTTTTCAAGCACTTCCTGTATTTTTTTTTTAATATGAAATTTGACCAATGGGGTAGATGTGAGGTCATCTATTGCATGAACATAGTGATAAGTCACTTTTAAATTTAATTTTAAAATCCTTTTTACCTTTACTTTAAATCACTTTTCAAAAGCTTATCCCTCCCAAAAAAAAAAAAAACTTTTGGGAATATGACAAAAGACTGCAACTTCTTAATTTACACAAACTTTTTTTTGGGGTGTGGGGGTTGGGTGCAGGGGCGATGCTTCTAAACTATTGAGAATTTGAGATAAGTTACAAAGGTTACCGGATTTGATCATCCACTTGATCCAATTTATGACAAAAATCACCTAGATGACAATTTACTGGCATATTTGTTTGTAGTTTTATATGTGTGTGTGTATGTGGGTTTTGTGGGGGGGAAGCAGCTCCCTAGTCTCTGTTTTATGGTTTTTTAAAATGCTTCTAGCTTCTGACAGTTTAAAAAGCTCCTAATCCTGTCTAACACTGTGACCTTTTCTAATTTTATAGGCGATACAGTGCCTAGAGTTACCAATCCATTTTTATTTTTCTACATTAAGGAATAGATTATCAAGTAATTGTATCTAAAACCATCTTTAAGTATACATTACCTTCCATATGGGTACCTTCAACAATCTCTTTTCCTTGCAACTATGGTTTCATCAAGTAACTTGAATCTTGACTTTGTGGAATGATCTGCTCTAAAAGATTCTAGAAAATATGGTTTGAGATAATTTTTTACCAAAAAAAAGAAAGGAAAGAAAGATATTATAATTGAAACAAGTTATACAATAGGTTTTTTTTTTTAGATAAAGGGTGAACTGTATTAGAAGAAGTCAGATCTGGACAATCTCCAGCCAGGGGGGAGGGGGGGGAGATACATGAATAGATGGTGGGGTCAGCCACCAAACCCAGGACAGCTTGAACTTGGAAGCCCCCAAAGCCTTACAATAGGGTTTTGGATGGGGCTGACAAGGACAATCAAGCGAAATAAGTTGAAAAGAGTTGGTGTTGAAACTTGAAATGGTGGATTTGGAGAAGGAAATGTAAAGTGTGATTGGAGAGGTGATTTCTCTTACTGTTTTAGAGGTGTTGATGGTAGGCTGGTTATTGAGGGGAGGAACAAGAATCGAATTGGCTGGCATATGGGGTATGGTTTAGTGATTAGTTCGATAGATTTGTGCACAGTAATGACTAATGAAGGGTTTGGAAGCAATTCGATCGAAAATCAAACGAAGATTAAGATTATGAGATGGTCAAAAAGGTATATGTGACAAGTTATTAGAATAATGCATGAGAATAAAAGAGAAATAAGAATGTGAAATAATTATAGGGATCCACCTTTATAGCCCATCAATCCAAGCAACCAGAAGAGAATTGGAGCCACTAATATTCTTTATTATGCATCATGTGTTTGATCACAGCCCTATGTATGGGCTGTTACATATACTGTTTCATACTACAATTAGGGATCACATTTATCTGATCAATCTCAATTAGTCCACTGTCTATTCTGGAAAACATAACCAGAGCCCAATGATGCCCTTAATGGATTCAGTATAAGAGTGAAGTTATTGACACGAGTAGATTTCTACGATAAAGGAAGGAATCTTTTATCTTCCTGGTGACTAAAAAAAATCAAAAAATTGTTTCCAAAAGTTTATATTACATATTAAATCAAAAAGACCTTACATAAAATTCATATCAAAAGTCCCACATGTAGGCTTCACAAACTTTTAAAGTAAAAAAAATCCTGGTGCAAACATGTGAATAACCTAGTTTTTGTCCTTCCTTGTTTTCCCTTGCTGTTCCCATCAGTAAGTCGGCCATTACAGCATGGCGCTGACTTGGCCAACTTTGGTGTGAATTCTACTTTCACCTTTACTGCCAACTTGGCTGAACCCAGCATGTTTGTTTCCCAGGGATCTTCTGTACTTTTTTAGCCCCCTTTTTTTCTCTCTTACTTCTGTGTGTGCTTGTTAATCTTTGTCCAGCATGTTTTTGCATTTTATTATTATGTGCTTACTGATCATAACTTATCATATTTTCTTTCGCTCTCTCATGTGCTTATATTTTTGGATGTTTTGAACTATTTAATTAGTTTGGAGTTCTTGGAAGGCCATTCCAACCCAATAACCCGATTACCAAACAGGTCATTTCAAGTGGCACTTACTTCCCTTACAAAGTTGAGATTTTCCTAACCTAACTTAACCCATACTTGTCAATCTCAGAAAAATTGAAGTGCAAGTAGCTAACTTATGTAATTTGATTTTTGAAGCTTTTCTTTGCAAAAAACCTGATGTATAAATGTTATTCATGAAGGAATAATTGCATCATTATTTGACTTAGGAAACTTCACCTCAGTTGCATCATTTTATTTTTATGGAACCAATGTCTATGAAAATTATTCTTTGCAGGGCCTGAAGTGCAAATTTATCTTTTGTAAAGGCTGTCTTGGAAAATGGCTTCGAACACTACAATGGGACATCTGTGTCCACCTCCAATGAAGGCTACTTCTAATGGAATCTTCCAGGGGGATAATCCCCTGGATTTTGCACTCCCTCTCGCCATTCTCCAGATTTGTCTTGTGCTCATTCTCACAAGGAGCCTTGCCTATCTCCTAAGGCCACTAAGGCAGCCCCGTGTCATTGCAGAGATTATTGTAAGTGTTCCTCTAAATGCTCTTTTTTGTTTCAAAAATATCATAGAAGAGATAACACTAATCTCCTTCTATTTTCCTGATGAAATTGGAAGTTTAAAAAAAATATGCCTTATTCCACAATGGAATTAAGTCCTTGGCAAGACTACATGCTCTTTAAAGTATATTTTGAAGGGAAATTTATCAGCAAAATGGTTTTTTCTTGGTTTTTTTGGCTGCAATGTGCTTCAGCTTGTGCCTGTTGTTCCATAATGAGCACTGCTTAAAGAGGACAGCACCAGTGCCACAGAAATAATGATATGTTGATCCATTCCTACACCATGTGTATCCAATTTTCTGGTTCTCTGAAATTTGTGATGATCATAATTCTGAAAAGGCTTACAATATCACATATCATGGCTGATGGATGGGTTCATGAAAATTTCTTCATCAGGGACTTTAAATTGACATTCTGCATTGAAGAACTTCTATATTTGCATGTGCCAACAGTAGAGAATCTTACATTGTTGTTTCTGGAAGAGAATCTTACATTTTATTTTTGTTATTTTGGCAGGGAGGAATAATTCTTGGGCCATCAGCTCTTGGTCATAATAAGTCCTACCTGAATGCAGTTTTTCCAGCCAGAAGCCTCAGTGTGCTCGATACTCTAGCCAACCTTGGCCTCCTTTTCTTTCTGTTCCTTGTGGGCCTAGAGCTAGATCCAAAGTCTCTTCGTAGAACTGGAAGGAAAGCCTTTTCCATTGCAATTGCAGGAATCAGCCTCCCCTTTATCTTAGGAATGGGTTCTTCATTCATCCTCCTGAAAACAATCTCAAAAGGTGTGGATGGACCCCCATTTATTGTCTTCATGGGTGTCTCCCTCTCAATAACTGCCTTCCCTGTCTTAGCCCGTATCTTAGCTGAACTCAAGCTCCTGACTACTGATGTAGGCCGAATGGCCATGTCAGCTGCAGCAGTCAACGACATTGCTGCTTGGATTTTACTCGCCCTTGCCATTGCTTTGTCTGGCACTAACCAGTCTCCTATTGTTTCTCTCTGGGTCCTTTTATCTGGGATTGTTTTTGTCATTTGTTCCATATTAATATTTCCACCAGTCTTCAAATGGATGGCCAGGCATTGTCATGAAGGTGAACCTGTGGATGAGTTATATATTTGTGCTACCTTAGCAGCTGTTCTTGCTGCTGGGTTTGTCACAGATTCTATCGGAATTCATGCCCTCTTTGGGGCTTTTGTTCTTGGTATTTTGGTCCCAAAAGATGGACACTTTGCTGGTGCTCTTGTTGAAAAAGTTGAAGACCTTGTAACTGGACTCTTTCTTCCTTTGTATTTTGTTTCAAGTGGATTGAAAACCAATGTAACCACCATTCGAGGGTCTCAATCCTGGGGTCTCCTGGTCTTAATGATATTTACTGCTTGTTTTGGGAAGATTGTTGGCACTGTTGTGGTCTCTCTTCTTTGCAGGCTACCTTATCGTGAGGCTCTTGCATTAGGGTTCCTCATGAACAGTAAAGGGCTGGTGGAACTCATCGTCCTCAACATTGGCAAAGATAGAAAGGTAAGAGTCATTTTTCCTACATGTCTCACACATGCATGTAAATAGCATAATTGTTCAGTAGACAATTAAACAGCACTGACCACAGTTGTCTCTTAAATTGGCTGTTTGTTAATAATCACAACTCCTCCATAGTACATTTTTATGACCAGTGCTCATGATGGCCAGCTATCAGCTCGAATAAAGTGAAGAGTCCACATGAGCTTGTAATCAAACTAGTTGCTTGATTTTGGATGGATTGTGTACCTAAGAACAAAGATTTTCCTTGGTTTAATGTTCAGGCTATTTTTTGTGATCATTATGTTGAACATGGGGCTATGACTCCATCAAATGGTGGCTTTGACATTTAATTATCGGGACTAATGTTGTGCTGAATGTGCTGTGGGAGCTTATGCTTACTTAGTGGTATAAGAATATGTAACCTAATTCTTAGAATGGCCCTTTGGGTGCAACAGCCTATTGTGATTTAACTTCCCAAATTTATGTTTCACTTATACTGACACAAGTTTATCTTTTCAATCTGCGACTGAAGGTGTTGAATGAACAGACTTTCGCAATCATGGTTCTGATGGCCCTTTTCACAACCTTCATTACTACCCCTCTTGTCATGGCAGTATATAAGCCGGAAAAAAGGAATAAGGCTAATTACAAGCACAGAACAATAGAGAGCACACATTCAAGTACTCAACTTCGGATTTTGGCTTGTTTCCATAGTACAAACAATATACCAGCATTAATAAATCTCATTGAAGCTTCCCGTGGCACTGGCAATCGTAAAGGACTATGTGTATATTGTATGCACCTTATGGAGCTCTCTGAGAGACCATCAGCAATTCTCATGGTACACAAGGCAAGGAAAAATGGGTTGCCCTTCTGGAATAAGGGGAAGTGGACAGACTCAGACCAGGTTGTGGTTGCCTTTGAGGCTTTCCAGCGGCTGAGCCAAGTCTCTGTGAGATCTATGACAGCCATCTCAGCAATATCCAGCATTCATGAGGACATCTGCACAAGTGCTGAGAGGAAGAGGATAGCTATGGTGATTCTTCCATTCCACAAGCACCAAAGAGTTGATGGTACAATGGAAACGACACGAACTGACCTCAGGTGGGTGAACCAGAGAGTCCTTGAGCATGCGCCATGCTCAGTTGGGCTCCTCATTGACCGTGGCTTTGGTGGAACAACACATGTCTCTGCTAGTGATTTGTCTTCTTACATCACAGTCTTGTTTTTCGGAGGATGTGATGACCGTGAGGCACTTGCATATGGAACACACATGGCTGAGCACCCTGGTATTAGTCTGACAGTCATACACTTCTTAATGGAGCCTGAATCAGAGGGAGAAATTGTGGTAGTTGATGTAAACAACAATTCTGACACCAAAGGTGGGTCAGGCGATAATGTGTTCCTAACTGAATTCCAGAAGAAGATTCAGCAAGAAAGTTCAATCAAGTATGAAGAGAGAATGGTCAGAAATGCTGCAGAAATCATTAGTGTCATTGAGGAGTTCAATCACCACAATCTGTTTTTGGTGGGACGAAGACCTGTGGGAGAAACAGTGGCAGCTCTTGAGAGAAACAATGAATGCCCTGAACTGGGGCCAGTGGGAAGCCTGTTAGCATCACCTGACTTCTCAACTAGAGCTTCGGTTTTAGTTGTGCAACAGTATAATGGTCAGCCGTCATCAGATTTGCCTGTTAGCTCCCTAGAGAAATCATTCGGGGGAGATTCAGAATCAGACTGATTTTCTACTGTAATTTCCTCGCCATCGTTAGTTTTTTCCCCCATTTTAAATTTGGATTTTAGATAAGTAGTACCAATGATGACATTGGGTATTAAAAACTGAATGCCACCACGAACTCAACTTTTATTACTTAAGTACAACCATGTTGCAATTGGGTTCTGTCCCCTCTTTGGATCCATGTGATCCTTATTTTCTGAAGGGTAATTTACCCCAGAGGTCTTTGCCGTTCTGAGAAATCATACTAGAGGTACCTCACGCTTCAAAAATCATAACAGAGGTACCTATTCTCATAGTTCAAGCATCAACCTTATTTAACGTTAGGCATCCTTTAAGTTAACCATTAGATCTACCTCAAATTTTCAGGGACGGATCGTTTCTTGTTGAATTACCCTTATTTGGTGTTTGATCGTTGGTACCCGCCGGAAAAATAGTAAGGTGGGGTGCAGAGTTTTCACTGAGATTTGTGAATTGGTGATGAGCAACTGCCGGTGAGGAAGAGTCACAGGAGAAGACGGGCAAGAGAGTGGGTGGACAATTGAGACAACGATGAACACATGGGAATCCGAGTGGTGAGTTGTTGCAGCAATGGGATAGTGAGAGAGTGAACCGAAGGGGACCAAGAAAGTTATGCTAAACAATGGTACATTTGGAAGTACAAAAATAAAAGGTACCTCAAGTGTAATATTTTTGAAACGTCAGGTACCTCTGATATAATTTCTCAAAACGTCAGGTACCTCTAGTATAATTTCTCAAAACGTGAGATACCTCTAGTATAATTTCTCAAAACGTCAAGTACCTCTGGTGTAATTTATCCCTTTTTGAATTATAAGATGCATTGTAAGTGCTAGACAACTCAAAACCGAGAAACTAATATTGCAACACAATGATTTGTTAATATAACAACAACAACAACAACAATGTTGGAACCTTAGTGAGCATGTTGTCATTCTTGGCAACGGTTCTGAGCAATTCTGGACAGATGGCAAAGGTATGTGATGTCATGGTAGTGTTTGGAACACTTTTATAGTTATCTGGAGGAGAGAGAAAGTGGGTGGGCCTCACTGATGATGTGGGCAATATATATCAAGTGGTGGAAGAGAGAGAAAATGAGGAGAGAGAAAGAGGTGAGGTGGCACATATGAGGAGGAGAAAGCCATGCGGTAGGCCCATGGCCACTTGGCTATGCCACATGCACATGGCGAGCACAAGCAGCCATAGACCCGCAAACACAAGGCCAGTAGGCCCATGGACACTTCGCCATGCCCATCACTCTTATGCTAATCTAACGGCTCAAGATATGGCAGGCTATAGTGTATAGCCTCTGACGGATAATATTCTTCCACCTGAGTATCAATTGGTCGGCTGCAGTGTAAAACAATAGTCCGCGTCGCATGAAGTCAGCATCGTGATTTGGTCTGACCAGCGTATGGTGCGCAGCAGAGAGGATCCAGATCCTTCGATCAGAATCATTTTTGACTTTTCCTGATGCAATTTCTACTATCTGACGGCCTATAAGTAATCCCGCCTTTTCTGCCTCATCGAGCTGCTGAATAAAAGTTTCTACATCCAACCAACGGGAACTCGACTACGCTTCTGATGTGCCAGCGCAGGAAATGATTCCGTGTTATGTCCAAATCGGACTATCCAAAAACCCTCGTTCTTGTTTTTTGAATCTTGTTTCATCTGATAACAAAAAAAGAGATGTGAAGAAGGCAGAATACGAAAGATCGAGAGGACAAAGGTTACGGCTTTTTTGGTGTGAGAAAAATCATCTCCACCTACCTTTCTTGATCATTGATGTCCATTTGAAGCTTTGGAAAGGTAGAATGAACTCTCATTGTCACATTTGAGTGACTTTGTATGCTTGAAAGGTATTGGAGGTTTGCCACCTTTGATGTATGCTTGAAGATGCATATTCTCTATCATTGAGGAGCCTGGAAAGATCAAGTGATGAACACCATTCTTGTTGTAATCACACATACAAGTCCTTTTACTTTGTAACCTAGATTTATTTGAACCATAATCTGAGGTTGAATGCTATATGGGAATGTCTTATAATTTTATTTGCACATACATTTTAACCTATCAAATTGGGGTTTGACAAGACTAAGGGTTATAGCCCTAGTCTAGGTCGGGCTTGGATTGAAGCAGGTGTTGTAGCACTTGGGTAGTAAGAGCAACCTAAAAATTGAGGAGTGTATTGGCTATAATACGAAACCCTGGTTAGGGTATATTGTCCAATGGATTAGCCTTCACACATCGTATTTGTGAACCACGTTATATCTGCGTGTTGTGTGATTGATTGTAAATGCATATGAAGTGCTTTGTTTGCAGGATGGGTGTGCACACTGGGTAGGCCCGGCCACAGAATATTGTTGCCTATGGTTGTGTGGCAAGGTGTGTTACATGATTGTGTATGTGTATCATTGTTTGAGGCAACCAGTCTGAGTAAGCTCAAGGCAGCAGTGTAAATCATTGTCAGGGCAACTTCACAGGTTATTATTGGAAGAATTTATTAGCCACTGATTCACCCCTTCCCTCTCAGTGTCAACCTGGGAATCACAAACAATAACAACAACAACAACAACAACAACAAAAAATCCATATCCTAACTAAATGGGGTCGGCTACATAGATTGTTGTCCTCCAATCAGCTGTGTTCGATGTTATACTTGAAACAAGGCCTAAGTTAAATATGTCTTTCTTCACCACCTTTCCTAAGGTCATCTTAGGTCTGCCCCTAGTTCTTTTAGATCTTTCAATCTGAATCAGATTACTCCTCCGTACAGGAGCATCTAACGGCCTCCGTTGAACAATACCATTTCAAACGGCTTTCTCGTAATTTATCATGTATCAGCGCTACTACCAAATCAGCTCTAATACGATCATTCCTTACCTTATCCATCCTAGTTTTACCACCATCCATCTCAACATCCTCATCTCAGCTACACTAAGTTTATCTATATTATGCTTCTTAACTGCCCAACATTCCGCACCATACATTGTAGCCAGTTGAATAATTGCCCTAAAAAAATTTTCCTCTAAGTTTAAAAGGAATACGTCGATCATAAAGCACTTCAGACGCACCTTTCTACTTCATCCATCCTATTTTATATGTCATTCTTTATCTATGATTGAATCTAGATACCTAAAATGATCACTTTGTTCTATCTCTCTCTCAAGAATATTCACCACCTCATTGTCCGTCCTTGTATGACTAAAGTTACACACAATATATTCCATCTTTGTTCTACTTATCTTAAAACCCATTAATTCCAATGTTGATCTCCATAGCTCCAACAAAGTTATACACAAAATATTACGTCTTTGTTCTACTTATCTTAAAACCCATTGATTCCAATGTTGATCTCCATAGCTCTAACTTGGCATTAATCCCCACTTTTGTCTCATCCACCAGAATATTATCATTAACAAAAAATGCACCAAGGGACTTCATCTTGAATGTTTCTGGTTAAATCATTTGTAATGAAGGCAAATAAATAATGGCTTAAAACTAATCCTTGTTGTAACCCCATTGTGATTGGGAATTCACAACCTTGACCTACTACAGCTAGTCACCACATTATAATACATATCCTTAACTATGTCTACATATTTGTTTAAAAAGCTTCGCTTCTCTAGTATTGCCAGATTAACTCTCTAAGAACTCTATTATAAGTTTTTGCTAGATCAATAAAAACCATATGGAGGTCTTTCTTGCCTTCTCTACATCTTTCCATGAGTCTCCTAAGCAAGTAAATAGACTCTGTCGTGGATTTACCTGGCATAAAACCAAATTGGTTCTCCATAATGGTAATTTCTTTTCTCAAGTGGGTTTCAATAACTCTCTCCCACTGGTATAAGTCATTAGTTTTATGCCTCTGTAGTTATTCCAGCTCTGAATATCATTTTGTTTTTGTAGATCGAAACTACAATACTTCTCCTCCATTTATTTGGTATTTTCTTTGAGCTCATAATTTTATAGAATAACTTAGTTAGCCAACATACATTCCTAGGTTCTTCCAAACTTCTATTGAGATCTCATATGGGCCTGGTGCTTTGCTTACATTCATCCTCCTTAAAGCTTCTTTCACTTCTGTCACCCTAATTTTGTGTATATATCTATGATTTGTGGTATCATGGTGGGTAATGTAGCAATCTGGGATACTATTTTCTAAGACATCTTCATTTAGTAGGCTGTAGAAATAATCGTTCCATCTCTCTTTGATGTCTTCATCCCTTACTAAAACTCTACCATCTGCACTTTTAATACATTTAACATGGTTTAAATCTCTACTCTTCTTTTCCCTCATCTTAGCTATTGTATAGATAACTTTTTCTCATTCCTTTGTACTCAGATTGTTATAAAGATCTTCATATTTCTTCGTCCTTATTTTTTCCACAATCTTTTTGGCTTCATTTCTAGCAAGTCTATATCTTTTTAGATCATCTATATCCTTAATCTTTTGCCATGTCCTAAAACTATCTTTCTTAGTTTTAATGACTGCTTGAACCTCATCATCTCACTACCAAGACTCTCTAAGATAATGACATTTTTCTTTCGAAACACCTAGAACTTCTTTAGCAACTTCCTTAATACAAGCAGTCATCTCGTTTCACATTGTATTAATGTCTCTCTTAAAGTCTCATATTCCTTATTTGACCACATTAGCAGTAAAAGCTTTCAAGGTAATTCCTTTTAAGCCCCACCACCTTATCCTAAGGTAAAAAATGTGACTTTTCTTACGATTCGGCGTAGTGAAACACATATCTATGACCAATAATCTATGTTGAGTGGTTAAGCTCTCCATGGGTATAACTTTACTATCCTTATATAACAACCTATTGGATCTTATAGTTAAAGAAACATATTTGGGTTTTATAATGCCCACATTTGAAGTGACTAGATGTTTCTCTCTTTTTTTTCAAAGTATGTATTTATGATTGATAGATCATAAGCCATTTCGAAATCTAAAATTAAAGTCCCCTTCTCATTCCTCACTCCAAATCTATATCCTCCATGTACACCTTCATAACATCTACAATCTCCCCTTACATGTCCATTCAGATCACCCCTATTATAATCTTTTCTTCTTGTTTAAAACCTTGCACTAGTCCATCCATGAGTTCCCAAAATTGTAGCTTACTACTTGCATCCAATCTTACTAGGGGTGCACAAGCATTAATTATATTGACTATCTCTTACTCCATCACTAACTTGATGGCTATAATCCTATCTCTATATCTTTTAACATCCGTCACATCATTCTTTAAATCTTTATCCATTATTATACCCACTCCATTGCTATTATTTTTATCCCCCATATACTAAAGTTTAAAGTTATCCAACTCCTTAGCATTTTTACCCTTCCATCTAGTTTCTTAAATGCAAGCTATTTTAATCCTTCTTCTCCTCATAACATCTATCAATTCTAGACTCTTACCCGTTAAAGATCCTATGTTCTAAGATGTTAATCTAATTCTACGCTTATGGACTAGCTTCTTTACCCGTACTCGTCCATGGTGCGAGAACCATTGCCTATTTATCATCGCATTAGGGCAATGCAATGGCTCTTGCCCATTTTTCTCTACAACAGGGACCAGATGTAATGTGCTGTTTATAGAGAATGTCCTAGCATTTCGCTGATTAACTTTTGTGAATCCATGTAAAAGGGTATGGCTATGATTTTTGGTGGTGTCGGTTGCCAACTTGATGCACCAACCCTCCTCCTTTATTCGGGCTTGGGACTGGCAACATAACACTGGCAAAGTTAGCACAATGATTTGTTAATAATTAAGGAAAATGATGTACATGTTTCTAGTGTGTACTTTTGTCTTATCTCTCTCTTCTTTGAAATCTGAGCCCATTCTCTCTCTTTCAAGTGATCAGTTACCAGTCCTTCTTGTACTCTCATTTTCCCCGCTACCCTATAAGATTCCAATATATCCTGTTAGCATGTAAATGTCTCTCACCATTTTGGCCAGTCCATTCCACACAGTTATAAGCCTGTAGAATTCTTCATACTACAGTAAATTGCTTATTCTTGGTCCTACAATCTTCTTTTCTTTCCATTCAAATCCACTCATCTAATTTTAGTCCATTAGTATCAAAAGATAAATTGATTCCCGTAATATTGTTGCATCAAATGACAAGGGACTATTCTGATTTCTAAAGCCCAAAGGTTTTGATTAATTACATTTCCATAAACTAAAAACAAGAAAAAGGTAGAAAAGCAAAAAAAAAAAAAAAAAAAAAATTAAGGGAAAGCAACTCACCAAAATATTTTAGCGAGACAAGCGAGATAGAAAAAACAAACCAAAGTCACTATCGTTGAAGCATCTCTAATCTGTTCTGGCCCATGTATGAGTATTTTTATATGAGATCATTTTTGTAATTTAGTTGTCCCTCTCTTGTTTTAGCTTCCCAAGAGCTCTTGCATAAACAGTAATAACCTCAACAAAGATGCAATAACAGCTTGCTCAGGACACCTCTAGAGTCCTGCTGCTTCCACGGCTACAGATTCCGATACGACATAATCACCCTAACCTCTGTTGATTGATCAGGCCAGAATCAAAGTTTTTAGTGCAAAATTTAAGATGATCAAATCTAATAGAGATATAGAGATCCTTATAGGGACAAGTTATGTAATGTACCACAACCATAGTACCTACTAGTAGATACAACTCTTATCCAAGTTGCATTAGTTGCAATAAGGAGTGAACAACAATCCAAACAATAATTCTTGTACAAAGTTGGAAACACTTTCTAATTTTGAGATTAAGTAACAATATTATTTATTTAAAGGGCAAGCCTTGGTGTGATGGTATAAAAGATTGACATATTGCAACTGGGTGGTCACGGATTCAAAACACGAAAACAACCTCGTTGCATTGCAGTAAGATTGTGTACATTCTGTCTCTCCCCAAACCCTACAGTAGCGGGAGCCTCATACACTATGATGCCCTTTTAACAAGATTATTTATTCAATCGTGTACTACACAAGGTAGACAGACTACAAATTGTCTGTAACCAAGGATCGGATTAAGGCCAAACAATCGTATATGATAACAATAGGGTCATCTTAGTAAAGGAGTCAGCAATGTTGTTTTGCTCACTAGAAATATAAAGAAAGTTACAACATTTAAAATAAAGTTGTAGGTGTAGAACTTCCTCCAAGATCTAGAGGTATTGATAGCTCGGAAAAACTGATTCTTGTTGCAAATAACACACCATTGTCTTGTTATCAAACTCTACCATCACCCATTCAACACCTTAATTAATGGCTACCAATAGGGCTGCACAAATAGCCAGAGCTTCTCCTAGTATAGGTTGAGTGAAGCTGCACAGTTTTGAGATGGCAAACAACGGGGTGCCAATGGGGTTACAACAAATGTAACCTAGACCACCGAGGTGTTCTGATGAAAAATTGGCATCTCTGTTCAGTTTATATTAAGTCGGTGGAGGAGGTGTCCAATGACTAACCTTCTCATCTGAGGGAATGGTCGAATGTAGATAACACGAGGAAGTAGTAGTAGAAAGGGTGTTCTTGTAGTTACAATAGTGATGTTCTACAAGTACAATCACATAAAGTGGGTCTAATTTTGATATTCAAAATAAAAAGGAGGGAGACTAGGGTTTTAGTAATCTATATCAGATCGGCTGATTTGTATCAGTATCTGCTGATCCCGACATCAAACCAATCCAATCCCCATTTTTATTTGTTTTTTAATTACCAATCCGTATTGGTATCGAATACCTTGAACCTTGAAGGAGACCAAAAACGCATGAGAGGTAGAGAATTCCAAGTCATGGAGAGTGATCTTTCTCTCCTCCTTGTCTCTTTTATTTATTGAATTTCGATATATTGTTGCCCTAGACCCCATGTTGCTAAACTGTTATGATGTGTGGTTCCATTGGATGATCACCTAATTATCAATAAGAAATAATATTTTTAATTCTCAATTAAAAATATTTACATATATTGATACATTTAAGTGAATATAACTTTTATGCCCCAAAGGTAGTAAGTTTAGAACAACCAAGTCCCTTCACTTTACAATATCACATTACATATCAATAGGCATTGATATGTATAAATGCCACCAGCCAATTAATGGCCTACATATGTTATACAAATCTCCCCACTCAGAGGCATTTATATTTTCATGGCACATGCAAAGATAAATCTAATCTTAACCGCATGATCAAGGATATAGACAGAAGAATTTTGAGCAAGCAGTTTAGAAAGAGGGCTAGATCCCGTGTCACCCTCCTATAAATAAGCTTATTTACCGAAGGTTACCAAAGAGAACTGCAATGCATTTACTACCAATCTTCCATTACTTTCCACTCATTCCTTTTCTATTGTTAGCTCCCCATTTATTGTTAACTGTTCGGATCTGATTTAGACATCAGAGTATACCCCCAAACCCCAAGTCTAGCCACTCTTGTGCTCGTCTTTGTCATTTGCAGGCTAGGTCCCACCCCACTACCAACAGGCCTAAAAATAATTACAATCATTGCCCTACTCTGTTAGATTGTTGTTTGCTAAGAACTTATATCATAGATTGGACACCAAAACAAATTTTAAAACACTTTGAAAATAATAATTAATACTTCAAAATATTTTGTAAGCTATTTACAAAACTGTCAATTCATTCAAAATTTCATTTAATTATGTACATACATTCTCTCTTCAGATATTTAACACGAGCGGGAAGTGGATTACGTGTTGAGCATCTCTTTCGTCTATAGGTAAACTCTATGAACCCAATCCCAACACATTGATATATAGTCCAGGAGACATGAACCGTGGGCACACCGAACCCCATAATGCCTAATGTAGGTGCCAAGGTTGACCCCAATGGGAATCCCCACCTAGCGTGTGCCCCTTGCCTTTCTTTTTCCTTTGAAGGAGGGCAGGTAGGTGATGACGCACATGGACTCGCAGTGGGGGTGGTGTATACAATGTGTTGTGTGCCGAGTCCACCAATTGATTGCAAAATGTGTAGTGATCATGTGATTCACATTCCTCGATTGGGATCAAGGATGGAAAGGAGGAGTTGCCACCTAGAATAGGGATCTAGGAACCTATGGTTGATCGAGTCTGAGATTGCTTTCTCAAACTGCCTACGTATCCCGAGTAAGTCATTAGGAATTAGATCAAACATAATTTGGGACAAAGAATTGGTCTGGTCAGATAATCTGGATAAGGGTCAGGTTATGTGCAAGGAAGCTCTATGTGCCCTATCTCGCTTTGCGAAGCTAGTCTTTCTACTAGGTGTTGATGATAGAGTATGTTTCCCTTTGGATTGTAATTGTTGGTAAAATTGATTTATTTTGAGGAGAGAGAGTGTATGTGGGCCCCACTAATGATGTGGCAGTGATTCTAGTGCAACAGTAGTGTTACACAATGTTGGGCACCTTATACAGCATGAAAAATGAAGGGAGTTTGTAGAGAGAGAAAGAAGAGAGAGAAGATTGTAGAGAGAAAGATTTGTGGGACCCAGGTGCAGGTGGGACCCACTGTGCCTAGGTGGCATGCCACCATGGCAGCCAGCCTGGCCGAGGGCCGCGGCACCATAGTGGCAGCCAGCTATATGGCCAGTCGCGTGGCACACTGGCACCACAAGCAAGCAGCAGCAAGGCCCGCAGGCCATGCCACAGGCAAGCAGCAGCAGCGGCCGTGGCACACGCACAGCACAGCTTCTGCGCACAAGCCATGCCGCAAGGTAGCACAACCACGCGCGCATGGCTATGGTGCGTACGCAGCACCTGCTCGACAGAATGCCTAGAGAGAGAGACATGGTTTTAGAGTGATTTCTTCTTAGGAAGAAATCACTCGTACATGGTTTTGGAATGAAAATTCAGTTCCAGAGGCCATTAAAAGGGTTCCCGGGGGCATTTTGGTCTTTTTAGTACGGAGAAGATGCTAGATCGGCCGCCCAAATGAAGCCACGCATGTCAGATTCCAAATGGACGGCTCTAGAAGTTGCAGGCTATGGTGTGGCACAGCGGTTGCGCCTAGATACTCCCGCGCAGTTCGTAATTGGCCAGACGCAAGTTAAAGAATTGCGCTGCTTCGAAGCAGCGCAATGATCCCGTGTGGCGTACACGTGGTACTACGCCGCGTTTGATCCAGATCTTGTGGTTGCGATTGAAGCCGATCGCGCTTGACGCGATTGATGCAGATCCAACGGCTCAAGTTAAATCCTACCTTTTCTTCTCAGATCCGACGGCAGAATTCATTGATTCTCTCCGCAGCCAATCAGAACGCGACAGCTAAGCGGCACGGCACGGCTACGGTGCGGTGCGGGTGCAAGTTTGTTTTGGAAAGATTCTCTTTCCATATTTGTTATTGGTCGAACTTCAAATTGCCATATCTTCTTTATCCAAGCTCCAAATCGGTCCATTCAAATTTCAGCTTCCATATTTTTAGATGTTCTACCTATTTGGCGCCGTTGGGAGTCAAGCTAGGGCTAAAAATATTGAAGATTATGCTTTGAAGCTACAAAGAGGGATTTTGCCAGTTTTTGTGCCCTATGAGATGATTCATCACCATCTACCTCTTCTCTGTGCATCAACGGATTGCTGAATCCCTGAGAGAGGTTGGTAGGCTGTTTATTGTTCATTCATGGTGATTGTGGAGGAGATGGGAAGCCTATGATCAAGACGAGCTCTATGAATCAAGCTTTACTATCATTGAAGGTTGTTCAAGGTTTCTCAAAGCAGTGTGGAGCGTCAAAAATTATTGTTGGCCATTCAAGAATATTGGTTGTGAGATTTTCTCATTCCCTATCTCTTTAAATATTTTCTATGCACTGTATGCTAGTATAGGTGAAAAGAAAATTAGAATACCTGTCTAGTTTGTGGGTTTCATTGTAGGGAAATTCTTATAAGCCCCAAAATATTTTATTTGTGGTGTGTTCAGTGGGTGCTGGACACTGATTTTATGCCTGAATTTTGGCGTTGTTACACCCTCTCAGTTTTATGCTGAGAAAATCTAGGGTTAGTATCATTGTCTGTAAGAGACTAAAAGTTGAGTATTGAGTAAGTACGGAGTCCGTGGGGCATTACTCCGTGGATTAGCCATCACATACTATGGTGGTGAACCACGTAATATCTTTGTGTTCTGTGTGTTTATTTTCTGGTATATTTTAGAGTGTGTGGAATGGTTTGCAAGATGGGTGTACAAATCTGGTAGACCTAGCCACTGAGTGGTAGCGAGGTGGATTTGTATACAATTGTGTGTATTGATAAATCAGATATCCAACAGCTCTGGGCAGCATTGAACTTATCAAGAAAAAGTTTTAGACACTGATTCACCCCCCATCTCAGTGTCATATCAAGTTCATCAGAGTACTCTCCCAATATGATGATTGCCAATAAAATGTACAAAACTACGAATGATAAAAGGGTAGGGAAGGATTGCTAAATAGTCCTAGAATCCATCATGCTGAGCTATAAACTACCTTATACTACCGCATGCTTGACATGAATAACAAAGGGGAAGATGAATGAACTTACTTAGTGGTAAGAAAATGCAATGATCATTGATGGATTTCACAAAGTATAGTAAAAAATTGAGGTAGACCAAACTTGTGATAATGGGGGGTTAGTCAAATGCTAGGTTTGTGAAATGTTCTCACAATCATGATCCCAACACAACTGACTGGGCATTGGTCAGATTCGTGATAAAGATATTATGCTTCAAACATGTTAACATTGGGGATGGGGATCATCGAAACGAGTGCATCTTGTTGATGGAAGACTACACACATTGAAGAAAAGATGTGTTTCCACCATGCAATAGGGATGATTGTATAGCAAGTAGTGCCACAATAGAAAGTAAAGTGCAAGAATGTAAAGAAACTTGCAGAAAGTAAAGATAGTGGGTGCGAGTCTTACAAAATGCCCCCATTCCATCGGATTCAGAACTTATTCTTTGGTCCTAAGTGTCCCACAAGCCTCTGCCCCGTGCTAAGAGCCACTCTCTAGATTTTGTCCATAATGGTCAAAATTACCCAAATTCCCCTGACTATGAGTTGACTCGATCAGTCTAAAAGTTAATTTTTCCTAGTGTAGTACAAGGTCACAATGGCTTAGTACTTCTAAGAGATTCGAAATGGCACCAAAATCATCTCAATTAGAGTTTAGAATCAAAGTTATGACCATTACAAATTTAAAAGCACCGGCTTGGTTCTCCCATGAACAATGACAGGTCAAGACCTAGCCCAGGTAGGCCAAGAGTGGCCTAAGGCCCAAAAACAACTAGTTCTTAGACCTATGGCTTAGCCCAGACCTTTAAGTGGAAAATCAGAGTCGTCAACCCCGACTCAAGCTTAATCAACGCTAATTCAGGGTTGATCAACCCTTTGTTGACGTAGACGGCCCTATTAATGGTATCGACCCAGGAAGAACTCCAGCATCTTCAAAACTCTTCGACGATGACTCAATTAGCCAAATATTCATGAGATATGCCCTATCCTTCTTGTAGTAGAATCTAGGGACTCTAAGGGCCTGTTTGATAAAACTCCAGATTCTGGATCAATGGATTCTAGCTCCTAAGGAGCCATTTTGGAGTAGAAGTGCGTTTGATAAGTTTGGTTGGATTCGAGCTTCCACAAAGTAAACTGGATTCAAAATGGCTTCAGAATCCAAAATTTTGGAGTAACTAATACTTGCTCCAACATGTTGGAGCAAGTTTTAGGAGAAGAAAAAGTGTTCGATTCTCACTTGACTCTCACTTGACCACCTCCACCATAAAGTAATTCTATGGATTGGTATGAGTTTGTGACAAATGCAATTTTTTCTGTTAGTATAGTTTATTTCGGAATATTTATAGCGTTACTTTTATATAGGCCTGTTTATTCATCTTTCCAAAAATTGGAATTAATTAATTCAATTGTGAAAATGGTTTCATTAGTGCTATAAGGGGATTATGGAATCTGCTACCATGAAAATGGAATTTCTTATTAATGATAAGAAATGATTCCAAAAGGTTTTAATTCTTATCTCTGTTTCTTTCATCATTTTACATAAAAAAAAAGAAGCTTAAGTTACTTAATTAAAGAAAAGAATAAGAATATTCTAACATTTTTCTATTAATTGAGCAAACATGAAGAGAGAGAGAGAGAGAGAGAGAGAGAGAGAGAGAGAGAGAGAGAGAGAGAGAGAGCACATCTCATTTCAATTTTAAAATTCGAATGAGACTAGTAATTAATCTCTTAAACGATACATTACAAGACCTTTTGGGAAATTTTGTCTTTTAGCTCTATGTAAAATGAGGTGTCAGATATCATAAGGATTTTTATAAGCATAAGTTTGTTTTATTGGATCAAGTTTTTGTTGAATTCATGATCCATATCCAAATCAAGTTTTGGTCTACTTCATTATCATAATCCCCAAAATACGTACCAATTAATTATAATTATTGTAAATTAGTTATCGTAATAGTATTAATGGAATTACTGAAATTTTCCTATTCTTTCTCTTCTTGATTTTTTGGACTCTTTCCAAAAGAGATAAGAGAGATAAGAGCTGGAGAATCGGAAATAATTAGTAAGAAAAAAAAAGTTTGATTTTTTTTATGGAATTGCCACCACCCATCACCACCACTGCCGCTACCACCACCACCACCACCACCACCACCACCGCCACCACCCCTGCTACCACCCACCACCACCGCCATCACCACCACCACTGCCGCCACTACCACTATCGCCACCACCAATACCACCCATCATCCACCACCACTGCCCTTGTCACCGCCACCACCACGACAACCATCACCACTACCGCCACTGCCACCGCCACCACAACCACCACCACCGCCACTACCACAACCACTATCACTGCCATTACCCACCACCCACGACCTCCCACCACCGCCATTACCCACCACCCACCACCACCACCACCCACCCACCACTACCACCACCATTTTTCTAGACTTTGATTAGGGAGATAGTGTTTATCAAATATGTTTCTATTCCAAAGATACTTTGGAATCCATTTCAGAAAATACGTTATCAAACATGTTTTTACTCCCAAATAATCTTGGAGTAGGCTAAAGTAGAATCCAAATTCTGAACCAGAATCCAGAATCCAGAGTAGAAGTTTTATCAAATAGGCCCTAAGAAAACTTTCCCCATCATCCAACACTCTTTCCACACGAATGGTGAGAGAATGTGTAAGACCTACATCCGAAATCCCCTACTGATCCAGATTTCTTTTGTGCCAGGTCTTCCCATACTGGCAGCTAACGCACTCAGAGTGGAACTAATAGATCTTACCATATGAGAGGTAAGACCACCAACCCGAACCTTAATGATTATAGTGGACCCTAAGTGGGCCCCTCATGCATCCCAGTGCATGGGGCATGAGAAACTGAAGCTTGAGCTGTGTTTCAGCTTAAGCGGCAGCACAACCAGCAGATGAGCCACCTGGTTCCTTGCTGCTAGCTTAATTATATGAGTCACCTTCTCTCTCCTCAATTTACTATAAATAAGGGCTAAAACCCTCATTTGTAGCCAATTGGTGGAGTGAGAGTGAGTTGTTGCTAAGGTTGGGAAAAGCTTCAAAGCTTGGAGAAGTACCTTCACCCTCAAAGGTTAGCTTCTTCTCCTTTTCCTTAGTTATGTAAAGGTTCCTACCATTATGATGGTGTTTGGCTACCATTAATGGCCACCATTAATGGAGGCCACCAAACACTAAAACATGGTCTAGGGCATCCCTACCTCCAATGGAGGTGTTAATGTTTTTAAAAAGCATTACCAAGGGTGGGGAATATGTTCTCCACCATTTATTCATGTACGGGAGATGTTGGGGAGGTAAATTCCCCAAGTTGGACTTTATCTTCCTCGTTAAGTCTGTATTCTCAGACTCAATTGATAGACCTAAGCCTACGGATGGGGCATGGCCTTGCCCCCAGCTCCAGTATGTTAACCATGTATGGTCTGGGCGGCCGATGGAGACGGTGGGGCTCTCATCCACCGCCAGACCCCATACTTAATAATTATATTTAGCTGAGCTTAGTCGGCGGACTAGCCTGTGGCATGATCCGTCTGATAGTATCCACTGGCTCAGCTCTTGGGACCGCCTTACCACAAGGGATGGGCTTAAGCCTTTCGAGAGAGAGAGTCGATGGTACCCTAGAACTGGTGGATTGATCCGCTGACTTGGTTTGCCGACTCACTCACAGAAAGCTTCAAGGCTTAGCAAGTAGATAAAACCGGTAGTACCTACCATCGGAACCTCATTCGCTACCTTGGCTGTTGATAGCCTATTTGCTTAGTCTAATCCTTCAAGGACTAACTGTAGGGTTTCAGGCTTGCCTTAGGAGCCATATTGGGACATTTAGAATATATCCATGCCATTTTTGAGGCATTCATATTCTGTATTCTCAACACCTCATCGATTGCTGCGTATTTCTCACATCGGGCTAGTAAGTCTGGTAGGTCTACTAAAGGTTTTTTGGAAAAGGAGAAGCACAACTTATTGTTCTGTAACTCTGGCCTACAAGGCTGACAAGACAATCGACGATTGTACACCTTAATCTCTAGCACCTCGGAATTGTAAGCTCTTGATGTATGCTCGTAGGGTCTCATCTTTTTGTTGCTATACAGTGGATAGATGATAAGATGTCTTTTTGCGCACTAAGCTACCCTAGAAATATACTAGAAACTGGTTGGACAACTATTCAAACAAGGTGATACTTCCTGCTGGCATGTTATTGAAACAAGTTCGGGTTAGGCCTTTGATTGTGGCCAGAAAAGCCTAGCATACTAGGCTATCATTGATGTCGTGGAAGAGAGTTATCGAGAAGAATGTGCTCCTTCGGGTCAGTTGTCCCATTGTATGGTTCAATTGCCGACATAATGAAATGTCCCATTGTAGGTGTTGGACCCTCATTATTTCTTCTGACAATGCAGAGACAGTGGCATAGGTCAGCCGTGCTGGTATAGTCCAACGCTGTTCATTTTGTTGCAACCGAGTAGCCAAATCAACTAGTTACTTTTCCAGTGTAACTGGAAGAAGCTGCGACACTGGAGATGGCTGACCGCTAGCATGTTCAGCGGAGGGACTGGTGTCGGATGGTCGACAGGAGCAACTGGTAGAGGGACCACCGCCGCCGGTGGTGCATTTTGGTTGGTCCTCTCCTAGTGGACTGCGTTGAGAAAAGACCTGGTGTCATGCTTCGGTGCTACTCTAGAGTCAAGTCTCTCGTGAACTGAGGCTTGGCCATTTAGGGATGGCGCATGGCTAGAGGATGCTGTCACACTTCGAGGGGGCTACGTGGGCCTAGGGACCTGGGGCCTGGGTCTAGCTAGCCTACCATTAGCATGATCTTTGTGGGACCGCAATCTATCAAGTTGACTATACCTTGATAATCCGCCAGCCAAGTTGGCTGCAGCTAGTGTAGCTTCGAAGACTGGAACTGAAGGTGGATTTGCTGCTCTGACTCTAATCCCCATGTTGATAGGTCTAGAGCCTTGTAATGCTTGAGCCAGCTGGGTGATTTACCGACTCAGGCTGTCGAGCTGTTCGCTAGTGGCGTACTGTGGTACTCGCTGTGGAGGTAGAGGAGGGATAGGTGACGCAAGTAGTGGGGCCAGATTCGGAGCTGTCCCCAAAGTGCTAGCATCAGTATCCTCCCCCTTAACTTCTTCTACGAGAACTGTTGAGCAAGTGGGCATTCTTCTATGAGCCATTTGGAAAAGAAAAGTGCTTGTTCTCCTATACCTTCTTCGAATTCAGATTAGGGTCCACAATGGTGCCAAACTGTTGTGGTTGAAAATCATCTCATCTATCTACAATGAGGATAAAATGCAAACACAAAGAAAGAGATAGAAGTTTTTGGACAACTCAGCTCGGGGGACACTCCGATGCCTAAGTTAGATTCTGAATACAAGCAGTCAACTCAAGAATCGTCAGGGACGAATTCCAGTTTAAAGAAAAGGGCCATAGATAGAATCCTTGGGTAAAAGACAAAGAGTAGTTAATTAGCCTTTACCTTTGGAAGACTGCTTATATCTATAGAACAAGGCATGAGGTATTGGAGTTTGAGTCTAACACTGAATCTGTAGGATGGATTGACAAGTGTCACATTGTAGTGCGTTTAAGTCTTAGAGTCCTAGTTGGAGTGAAAGACTATGGCATGAATGGCTGAGTTCGACTAGTTCGAGATAATAGGTGTTGCTTCTCAGATGAGTCCTATTCGGAGTAAACCGTCGTTGAGTGTGAAACAGATCTTACAAGGAAACAGGCTTCTATAATTGTGATAGAATCAGTTCAAAAGACCTAAGGGCGAAGGATGTGGTCCTATACATCATGCCCTGTAAGGAATAGGCTTCCTTTAACGTATCCCATAAGAGTAAGGCTCCACGGATGGGGACTCGGTTGATCTCACTGTCGTCTAGACATATGCTCCAAGTGTACCGTAAACATAGCCTAGTGAACTGACGACATACACTCAGCTTCGTCCAAATGGAGTGCCAAGTGTCAGTTTTTTATTGGGGGTATATTTTCCCCTTAACAATACCCTTTTAATTCGGGTACCAAGAATGCCCCTCTTTGCTTTGCATATTTACAAGAATCCCCACCAATATGAATTTAAGAGAGATTTATCTCTCCTATTCTATCTTGCCACCTAAGCTCCCATTGTCAACTAGGATTTGCGTTCCCAACGACCCCCACTCCCAATAGGGGCTGCCACATTGATAAGTGACCCCCACCACTAACATGGATTCCAAAATGCTATTTAAAATCCCACTATGTTTATGTGAGGTCTTAAACCCAAGACCTCCCATGGACCAACCATGGGTTCAATCACTAGACCAAGTGACAATACCATGCTTGTTTTCCCAAGTTCTACCAATTATGTTAATTCTTATTTCATATCATGTATAATCATTATCTATACTAACACATCATATATCAATTTCACTCAAACTTCAACCATCAACATATGATTATCATGCATACAAATCTACATTTATCACATTAGCAAGGAATATCCACTAATAATCAATTCAAATCCCATGAAATAATATTAAGAATTCTCAGTTAAAATTATCTAAATGCCCTTAACACCTAGCTGAGCTTCCACATGAGCTCACCTTAGGTAACCAAAGCTGGGAAAAAAAATTGAAATTAGCCCCAAAAGTGATACATGGGGTATCACAAAAGGAGAGGCAAGGGCGAGAAAAGAGAGAAGCGGTAGCAAGAGAGATAGAGAAAGGCGGTGAACTGGTGGTGGTGCTAGGAGTCGGGAATCAAGGTGTGGATCCTAAGGGTGATCCTTGCTCTGATACCATGTTGGTTTTATAATAATGGTTTAACTTGTCATAAAAGATGGAGGTCAGATTTATTATATATGCAAAAGAAGAACAAAAGAATAAAATAAATAAAAACCAAGCCTAGACAATAATACCCTTAAACACAAATTGATCCCTATATAAAACCATATGACAACACTACTTAATGCTTTGTGTAAGAGCCACATCCCGAAATCCTAGACTAATTTGGATTTCAACACATAGTAGGTCTCCTACCGTCGATGCAATGGACGCAACACCGAAATAGACGTTGATACCTAAGATGGTAAGTTGCATTAACCTAATTGTGCTTGAGCACCATAAAGGCCAAGAAAGAAAGCCTCAGACAAACCAAGTCAGTAGGTCAAGATGATTTTATCCAAAGTCAGCCTGTCCAGACAGAGTCTGCTTCTAGTTCTTGCTACTGGACACCCAAACCATGGTCTTGGTGTAAATCCAAACTCATGGGGCCCTCATAATGAATCCGGAATAGTAATAATTCTAAGGGAAATTTTCACCCACCCCCCTAAACTTTACCTTTAAGTTATACAGGTTCTGACTTAATAGACATGTTTGTTAAGTGATGATGTGGCAACCCTAAAAGTTATATACTAGCCAAATTACCCTTTAACGCTATTACCCTATCCTTATCCTCTCCAAATCTGGAAGCATAGCTCTGGCCGCCACGTTTAGGTGGAGGGAGTTCAGCGGGAAAGACATGGGGGCCTGAAGCCACCATGGAGAGGAAACCCAATAGCCATGCCTTGTTGTAGAGAGAGTAGAGGAGGTGGGTTGGGGTTCGTCTTCGTCTATGTTTTCCGTTCACATCAACCGCAACAAATGTAGTACAACAGGTTATCCTTCTTCTTTTCTTATTGCTTCAAAAACAATGAAACAAAATGGTGCGAACACTATTTGTTTTTTTTATATTTGGGTTTGAATGGAGGCTGTCAGGGTTTCTATCTGGCATATGAATTCAGAGTACAAAAGATGGCTGCTGGTGTCGAAGTCGACCAATGCTGTGGTTTTCGATGATGAGTTCTAGAAGAGAGAGAGGGCATAGTCGGAGACAAAGAGAGGCAATGTCATAGGCAAAAGTGGAGCAGCTGGTCTGACGCTATGGAAGATCTTCATCTCTAAGCAGAACTCGTTCCTCGAGTTGATGGAAAGATTGGAGTTTGGTCCCGCCAGAAGATTATGATCATAGAAAATGTGTTTGTGTATCTGGTTCAGAGAGAGGGAGTTCTAAATTAGATTGAGAATCGAAGAGAAGGAAAGAAGGAGTGAGAGGGAAAGAAGAAGAAGGCAGGTTAGTAGATGTTTATTATTTTTGCTTTACGTTTAATCCTAGATCAAGTCCCAGAGTTGAATTCTAGGTATCAAAATTTGAGAAGTTGCTATTGCAAATTCTAAGAATTAGGAGTCTTTAACGAACCCAAAAATCTGAGTGTTTCTTCTATAGAAGAGAATATTTATGATTTGTTATGTGATTTTAGCCATTGATAAAATCTCAGTTTAAATCCTATGTTGCATCTCTGCAAGACCTGCACGACATGAACCTGGTCTAACCTTACGTTCTCGTGTCGTGACCTGTCTTTTCATTGTAATCGGCTCAAACGAACCAACCGTAAGAAAAGAAACCACAATCCAAGTAAGCAACCCTGGTCAAAATAGTCAAAACAGTCATATCAGTAAATTTAGTTTGTGTGGTCTACTATGTGGTTAACCGGTGAGTAGACCGGTCAATGTGTGGTCGACTGTTTTGGATTTGTGTGGTCGATGGATTATGCGATCGTAGAGTCACCCGGTCAAGCCCAAAACTGACTCCATGTTGAGGAAACTTTCCTAATTTGAGAAGGTCTCTCTCTTAATTGAGAGAGGACTCTATATGGAGGTTTTCCCTATATATAAAGGACACCCCTCTACTCTATTTTACTCTTTTTCTTATTCTCAAACCCTAAAACTAAGAAAGAAATATAGAGGAGAAAAAGAAAGAGACTTGGAAAGAAAGAAAGATTGAAGGAAGGAGAAAAGGAGTTGCAGACATAGGAGTTTCTATTATAACTTCAACCTACTGCAGCATGGATCAATGGTAAGTACCTTGACTCCGTAGAAGGCTAGGTTATAGTAAAATTATGGATTTAGGATTTTTGTTGCAAGGAAATCAAATCTAAACTATGCTTTTAATCCTAACATGTTCATTATAAATTCATAATGAGGACTATAATGATTAGGGTTATAATGAATGAATTAAATAATGGATAATCGGCGTAGAATGAACATAGGATAGATCCCATTGTCGAGCCAAAGGATTGAATTGAAGTTCAAGCCTGAATCATGACCTGAAGGTTGTATGGTCGCATCACTGGTCAATCATAGTGCGACCAGTGAGTCGACCATAGACTCTTGGGAAGTGACCAGGGTTTGTGCGGTCACTTGTGTGGTTGACAGTATATGTGACCACAGAGTCGACCACACAATGTATGGTCAACATATACTGAGACCACTGAGTCGACCACAAAGTCGATCAGTCAATGACAGGAAGCATATTTTGGAGACCAGACAAGGTTTTCAACTACTGTAACTTGAGAAAATTAACCCCTAACTTAAATACATTAATTGTTTAGATTTTCAACTAGTACAAGGTAATTTTCAAAGCTTAGAAGAGGAACAAACATCAATCATAGGTAAGGGAACAAGACTTAAACTACTTGGTTAATAATAACAAGCTATCCTTTCTTTTTATTTTTTACTATCTGGTATGATACCATACATTGTATGATTGTTTGTGCATCTCACATGTCATCCAATACTTGTTATATATCTGTCTATACATATTTTATTATTTTCTTATTTGACATGATGATGATGTTAAAAATAGGCATGTGCTTGTATGTGTGGTTAATGTGTTAGATTATGTAGAGCATCAAGGGGAGGACATGATGTTGTGGCCTTGGTCCTGACTGCTAGACTCTAGCTCCATCTCTATTCTGTCTCATGCATTGACATCGTCATATCGTTGTTACTTTAACAGAACTAGTAGTTCATAGGGTATTAGGGAAAGGATGTGGTACTGTAGTCTCTAGCCTGACCACCATACTCAAGCTCTATCTCTATGGACATATTGTGGGATGCTCGGATAAGGCCATGGATACAACTTTTGATGACATCTAGGATTGGTTAGTCACGAGCCCAGTTTGTAAGCCCTCGCCAGTAGGGGCATACGTACTGGTACAGGTAAGGTATTAGGGGGTTCTGACGGTATGTGATCCATGAACTCTAGCTCTATCTCTATTTCGTAGCGAGTGATGTGGGGTGACAGTGGTATGTGATCCGTTAGGTGTGCTCACACTCTCGTGTATGAGGGTATGGTGGCTACCTATCCTTACCATAGCATATTTTTAAACTTATACCAGACCAAAGATATTAATTGAATGCATGCATATGTTTGTGCATTGTTTTGTTCACTCACTGAGCTCATGTTGGAGAGCTGACCCTCGCACGCGTTATTCTTTTTAGTTTCTAATGTTGCAGGTGTTACTGTCGAAGATTTATCAGTGCGCCAATGTATGGATATGTGACGGCTATGGGTGCGTAAGCTGTGGAGAATGTACAAGACGCGTCATGCAAGTGTTTCAACTATGTTAACGCTTAGTGGTTAACTTCCATATTTTGGTACTTGTAATAGATATTAATTATGTTTTGGTTACTTAAAGATAACTGATTATTTATTTACTTATCATTATAGATACTCAGTTCATTAATACAAGCTTCCGCTATTATTTATTATCTCCGATTGTCATGTGGACATGTATGGTTTGGATTGTTGGCACGATCTTACGAGACCCTAGTGTAAACCGTTGGTTCGTATGACGGTTCATTCACACTTCTGGTTCGTCCAGAATTGGGTTGTGACAATCTTAGTTTAATCTCCAAGTCCAAACCAGTTTTAAAAATCAGCTTTCACTTTAGTTTGATCTTGGTTTAATCTATCTCATACTAAATTTTATCGCTGATTCAAACCCCGATTCATTTTTGCTTTTAAATTCTTGAGTATGCCAACTATATTGTATTTGGCTCCTCTGTAGAGCTAGGGTTCTATAGAGAAGGCAATGACAGTAGATGCACGCGATGTATACAACAACAATTTGATTCGATGACTAACAAGGGATTGGGTTGCACCAAATCACAATTGATTTTATGAAAATTGATTATGTTTATCGTTTCAGGAGTATCTTTCCATTTAGTCGTCGGCACCTCTGTTTTTTCTTTTTCGTAAAAAAGAAATCCTCTTTTTAGGGATTTTTTGAGGTTCCCTTGTTGTAATTGAGAATCAGGGAAGAGATAGGGAATTTTTTTTTTTTGGATTTATCATTCCAGTTGGTTTTGGTTATGGTAATCTATTTGCAACTAAGTTGGATTCGTCATTTCTGGATGTTGAGTTTACATCTCTTCGATGAATCTGGATCTAGGTTTTTTTTTATGCTTTTTACAATAAGCGTAAAATAGATATTTCAAATTTTTCGTTATATTATTTAACATTAGGGGGTGCAGTTGATATTATTGGGCAAGTTGGGGGGTGGGTAACTTAAAGGTAAAGTTTCAGGGGGAGTGAAATTTTCCCAAATTCTAAAAATATTATAACCTATGGCATATTATAGTAGGAGACATCCATAAGGAAGTGTAACAGCACAATAAAGGAGAGAGAGATGCAAGGGAGGGTTATAGGGTGACACTTGTCACCGCAAATAACCAACTCCCACTAGAAGTGTGAATTTCTCCTCCCTTCTGCATAACCAATATGACACATGGTAGATGTGGAACCCCTTCCCATGGAAAGTGGAGTTGCACCAGGAGAAGGAGACCCCAATTCTTTCTCTATCCCAAAGCATAAACACATTGGAGTTAAGTGAAATTCCTCATTTTGGATCTCAGATGTTTCTGGGAGAAAGGGTTAGTTGCAAAAGAGAGAAATCGATAAGAGAGGAAAAAGACGACCGATTGGGAGCATTCTTCTAAGGCAACCCATGCGTTAACAAAGGAAGTAAGTCCGATAAGTGCACTGGCTTCCTCTTTGAATTGTAAATGTTGTAGAACCCCTCAGAGGGTGCTCTCCTCAGAGGGTGAGAGCACCCTCTGGACCTTAGGAACGAGACCTTCATCAGCCATTAATGGCAGACCAAGACCGAAAAGACAATGTTGTCCAGGTTTAAATAGAAACTTGGATAACAAATCCTTGGATAACGTAACAGACCTTAAAGAAGACCTTAGGATGGAACCGTGGCACCTTGTGATGCTTACATGGTATTAGAAGACCCTATGAATAAAGGGAAAGAATTACCACCCTGTCGGGTAAGTTTGGCCCAGGTTCGAATAGTATAAAACAATCCGAATGGAAGGTCTGGATGATGATCCGGATGCAAAATTCATGCATTTGGATCATTACAGTAACCCACTCCCTGTATATAAAGGGCACCTTTCTATGATTCCCGCATCTGCACATGCTTCCAGACCATCACGGTAGGTTTTGTAACCAAAAACCTATTCTCTGGAAGCATCCCTACCGAACATTCCCAGAATTTATGAGTCAAGTCTAAGGACCTAAGTTTTGGCCAGGTGTCCTAGCCTACTTGCCTTCCCGGCTTGTTACAAGTATTCTAGTGCATTCATAAGACTTAAGTAAAAAAACAAAGCTTAGTTAAGCTTCAGCTAACTAGTAAAAACATAACTATAGGTAACGTATGAGTATGTAATGCAAGCATCTATTGTTACTAGAGGGCATATAGTTGCTCACCAAATAGGTGAGAATTCGATTGTTTTAATTTCTCATTTCTCAATAAACTTGCATGATTGTGATGCATTTTGACTAATTAACATGCCATCCAATATCTTTGATAATTGTTCATGCATATTGCATCATGATTGTGTTATGTGATATAGTCATGTTGAGTTAATGATGTGTGGTAACAAGTGGCCCGATTGACTAGGGACATTGTTAGCATATGTCACTTGTAAGAACCGTGTTCTAAAAACTGGGTCTAACCCGTGGTTTTATATGGGGACAGATGTTCCAATCATAACTGGACCAGAAGGCGAAGCCGGGTGACGAACCACTCAAATTTCAGGTATGAGAACCTATGAAAAATGGTATAAATCTCATACTGGTCTGACTATACCGGTCTGAGTCAGTCAGACCGGTATGGTGCAACCGGTATGTGTATACCAGTCTGACTATACCGGTATGAGTCCGTCAGACCGGTATGTGCAACCGGTATGCTTATTTTCTGTGGGAGACGGACTCCAGCGGGTCCCTCACTCCAAATGAAAACTTGGAAAGTTTCCAATCATGGAAAACCTTCCCAAGAACGGCTTTCCTCTATTAATAGAGATTATGACACTCCATTGATCCTTCTCAAACCCTAGCTGTCTAGAGGAGAGTTGAGAAGGAGCAAGGAGGAGGAGGCTGCCCAGGAAGGAGATTTCCGTTGGAGGAGCTCGCCGCCAACCGATGAACACCGCCGGCAAGTGCTCCATACTATTAGTAATACTAGGATGTCGGACGGAACCGCGAAGCGGCGCAGAAATCCAAAACCCTAGATCTTTCAATGGACCTAGTCTTCTTTTAGATCTGATCTGGTTTGATACGGCGTTTTAGTCGAAATCAAAAGGCCATTAGGATACTTGGACCTTAGTGTGGGTTAGGAGAAACCCTAGAAACCTAGCCGATAATCGACAAGGAAGGGAGATCCGAGACCTCGCTCTCGGATCCAAACCGCGGAGTATACCGGTTGGACGCAAGGTCCAGCGGTATGGGCATGCGGTATATACCGCAGGCACATACCAATCTCACTGACTGAGACCGGTATGTACCGCAATCGGTATATACCGGTGGCACCATACCGGTCTCACTCCACTGAGACCAGTACCGTGATCGATATGTTCTCCGAGCCTGGTTTGCTTGGCCAAACATGGTGCTGACCACCTGTAACCTTAATAAATGAATTCTAACCTATGAATATGATTCTGTAGGACCAGTAGACAGCGTGAGTAAACCCTGTGACACAAAGCGAGATTGTTATCACGCGTCAGGTAAGGGACAAGACCCCAAACTCAAAATAACTAATTAACAGTATACCTTTGTGACTAAATTGTATATGAATTCATTGCTTGATGTCTGTACATTTCACATGCGATGTAGTTGTTTCTTTTATTATTATCTATTCATGCATTTCATATGCTAGGATTTTTGGATGTTAGGCATGTGTATGATTTTCGTTAGTGTGTGGAATGTGAAGGGGAGTGTGCCCTGGATATATCCACAACTAACACCTTTTTCGTATTGCCATCTACCTTAGCAGACTTGGTACGAGTAGGGTATCAGGGGGAGGACGCGGTAGTGTGGATTGTTGCCTGACCGTCAGACTCTAGCCCTATCCCTATGTTGTAGGGAGTCGTGCTAGGGTAAGGCCATCGATACTGTTTGACATATAAGACTGGTTAGAAACGGAACCCACTTGCAAGCCCTTGCCAATAGGGGTTTAGGTATTGGTACGGTATAGGGTATTAGGGGGAGGATGCGGTAGTGTGGATTGTTGCCTGACTGTCAGACTCTAGCTCTATCTCTATACCGGAGTGAGTGATGTAGGGCAACAACAGTAGTGTGGATCGTTGCCTGACTGTTGGGTGGGCTCACACTCTCGTGCATGGAGGTGCGGAGGCCACCAAACCTTACCATAGCTGTCACACCCCAATTCTGGTCTATTCAGAATGATGTGATGAACCGCTAAATAACCAACGGTTCAACTAGGATCTCAAATAGGCTATCCCCGCGTTATCCAAACTTACACACATTCGTAATCATAATCATAGTAAATACACAATAGCGGAAGTCTTATAATAACATGAACTGAGAATCTATGTGATATTAAAATTTAAATAATAATTTATTCTGTATCAACCGAAACATAAGTAAATATCAATACAAGTCTTTAATAAACCAAATAAAGAAACTTATAAAAATATCTAATCAAATACACACGAGTTGCACTCGCAAGAGGAGTCGTGTGTATCATCTTCAGCTCCAGCTTCCATAGCTGCCACGTTCCCGTACGCAGACGCACCCATGTAGTCTTCAACCGTATAGCCTGCATCATCAACTAAAAATATTCGACGTCGAGGGGTGAGCACACATCACGGCTCAGTGAGTAGCCAAAACAATGCAACAAGACATATGCATGCAAAAATTCAATTTATATCTTTGGTCCGGTTTAAAGTTTGCAGTATGCAATAAAAGGTTTAGGTAGCCAAAGATCGCGTTTATTGACTCCGCCTCTATACACGAGTGTGTGACGTTACCCGAAGATCACGTTTATCGTCAACTCACATGCACCCAACCATGAACAGTATATAACAAAGGTTAACGTTTATTGTTATATATTGCCACACCAACACGTAAGCCCCTGTTAGCGAGGGCAGCAAACTGGGCTCGCAACTAACCAATCCTAATGCCAAAAGTGTATCCAAGGCCTCACCCCAGCATCCCTCAGAATGTCCATAGGGATAGAGCTAAGGCCCCCCGGTAGAGTCAGAGACTACAAGGACCGAGACCACCTCCCCTGATACTCTACGACATAATAGTTCTGCTAAAGTAATGGCGATACGACGATGCCAATGCACAAGACTTGAGTTAGAGATAGAGCTAAAGTGCTGAGACCCGCCAAAGGTTAACGTTTATTGACGTTCTCATCACACCTCCCCTGATACTCGCTCGCATCAAGCACATCAACCACACACATACAAGCACATGCCTATTCCTATCATCATCATCATCATCATGTTATAAACAATAAAGTAAATATGCATGAACAAGTAATAGAAATATTGGATGGATGGCATGCTGTATGCACATTACAAACATATTCGCATAGAATCAAACATAGCATAGGACTCAAGAAATAGAAAACAGTTTATTATTAACCAATTTAGTTTGGGGTTAAGGTTCCTCACCTTAGCTTGCTATAAGATACTTTTCCAAGCTTTAAAATCACCTTTACAATGTTATTATATTACTAGAAGACCTAACAAAGTCGATAGAATTTAATTAGAATTAATTTCAGATTTAAAACTACTCTGTTAACTGAGAGTCGATGGTAGGGTCGATGCTAGGGTCGATGGGTCTATCGACCCTCCCCTCCTTCTGGACTTCCCGAATGCTGAGGGTCGATGGTCAGGAATACCTAGGATCGGATGGCCTATCGACCCTGGGTGCGACCCTTGGTGCACTCTGGTCCAATTCCCACTTTTAATCCATTCTTCGTGTTTGGGATCCTATGGCTTTCTTCTACCTTTCATTCTACATTCATTCCATGGTCTGAAACTATGTATAATCCATCTAGAATAGTTTTCATACATCTTCCTATGGTTTTCCATGAAAACCTAACCATAGATTGATGGTTTGGGTTTCTCCGAAATCACTCTCTCAACATTAACTAACCTAAGGTCTGTAGAAACTTATGGAATTAGTATCCATACCTGAGAAGATTAATCTTTCTCTGCAACTCTTCTCTTTTGGCTTAATTTTCTTCCTTGTTTCTCTTCTTCTTCTTTTCCTTCTCTTCTCTTTCTCTCAATTCAATTAGGATTGTGAAAGGAGTGAAAGTGGCTTAGGGACGTCCTTTAAATAGACTAGGAACATCCTAAATAAGTCCCTCTGAGATTAAGAAAGAATCCCATTCAAAAATATGAAAATTTCCTAATTTCTATTTTCTACGGTAACCGAGGGTCGATGGGAGGGTCGATGATCCCGTCGACCCTAGGGCTTAAGATGTCCGACCCTCCCTTCAAAATTGAGGGTCTGACTTTCTGCTTTGGGAGGTCCGACCCTGCTTAGCTGGGTATGCAACCCTTCCCCTATTTTAAGTTTTTTTGGGTCGACTTGATACCTGGGATCTCGATCTCCTTCGCGCCCTTGGTCCATTTGACTCGACCATGATGGGTAAACTTAGTTCAAGGTGGTAAGACCGGGTTAGATTTACATGGGTCTTACAACTCCCCCCAACTTATAAAAATTTCTTCCTCGAAATTGTACGTACCTTCTGAATCAAATAAGTGAGGGTATTGCTTTCGCATAGCATTCTCTTCTTCCCATGTAATTTCTTCCATGTCTCTACTTTTCCATAAGACCTTAACATAATAGATATCTCTGTTGCGTAGACGTTGAACTTTTCGACTAGTGATTTCTGTTGGTGTTACTTCGAATATCAAATCCTCAGTTAATTCCGGCAAATCTACTGTCAACACATGCGTTGGATCCTTGACATACTTCTTCAATAGAGAAAATGTGAAACACGTCATGCACGCTTGACATAGATGGTGGTAGTGCTAACTGATAAGCTACCTTTCCACGCTTAGCTAAAATTTCATACGGCCCGACATATCTTGGACTTAGCTTCCCTTTCTGTCAGAACCTCTTCAATCCTCGCATAGGCGATACCTTCAAAAATACTTTATCACCTACTGTGAACTCCAGATCTCTTCGTCGAGTATCCGCATATTGCTTTTGACGGTTCTGAGCTGTTCTCACTCTTTCCTTGATTATGTCAACCACTCGACAAGTCTCTTCAACAAATTCCGGTCCAACAATACTACGTTCTCCAACTTCATTCCAAAACAAGGGAGTTCGACACTTCCTGCCATACAGTGCTTCATAAGGTGACATCTGTATAATAGCCTGATAGCTGTTGTTATAAGCGAACTCGATCAGTGGTAATCTTTCGTCCCATGATCCCTTAAAATCAATTACACATGCTCGTAGCATATCTTCTAGAATCTGAATTGTACGCTCCGACTGTCCATCTGTCTGTGGGTGGAATGCAGTACTAAACTTTAGCGTCATACCCATAGCCTTTTGCAATCCTTCCCAAAATTTAGAAGTAAATCGTGGATCTCTATCGGACACAATGCTTTCTGGAACACCATGTAATCGCACAATGTTATCCACATACAGCTTCGCTAACCTTTCTAGTATATACTGAGGTCGTACAGGTATGAAGCGAGCTATTTTAGTCAGTCGGTCCACAATCACCCAAACTGCGTCAACTACTCGAGGAGTCAATGGTAGTCCCGTGACGAAGTCCATAGTAATACAGTCTCATTTCCATGTTGGTTTCGGTAGTGGCTGCAACAGTCCTGCAGGTCTTTGTCGTTCAACCTTTACTTTCTGACAATTTAGGCATTGAGACACGAACTTAGCTACATCTGCTTTCATTCCCCTCCACCAATAAAGTTTCATCAGATCATGATACATTTTTGTACTTCCAGGATGTATCGAATAGATGGTGGTATGGGCTTCTTTCATCAGTCGGTGTCTAATGTCCATACTTTCTGTTTCAGGTACACATATTCTTCCTTTATATTTCAGTACCTTCTCGTCATCCAAGATGAACTCAGAGTTGGTCCTACCTTTCTCCATATCTTCTTGTACTGTTCTCAGATAAGGATCTGCTTTGATAGCTATCTTCACTTCGTCCACTATATCCGGTAAAATCTTCAATGCCGCGAACATATTCGAAAACCGATGAATAAACCCTTGGTTAGCTGATTCATCCGTTATATCTATCACATAGTGCTCATTGCCGTGATTGAATACCATTCCGGTGGTACACATTGCTGCGGTCGTGCTAACTTCTCCTTGAGATTTTATCATTGCTTTTCTGCTTAATGCATCCACTACTACGTTCGCTTTTTCCTGGATGATACTGGATATCACAATCATAGTCTTTCAATAGTTCCAGCCATCTTCTTTGTCTCATATTCAACTCCTTCTGATTAAATAAATAAGTAAGACTTTTATGGTCCGACTTAATCTGAAATTTCTCTCCGTATAGGTAATGTCTCCATATCTTGACAGCATGTACTACTGCCGCTAGCTCCAGATCATGAGTAGGATCATTTTTCTCATGTACCTTTAACTGTCTTGAAGCATAAGCAATTACTTGCTCTCCTTGCATAAGCACACATCCTAGTCTCAGTCCCGACGCATCAATGTATAAAGTAAACGTCTGTCCTGGAACGGGGATGGTCAAAATCGGGGCCGATATCAATCTGGTCTTCAGTGTTTGGAAACTCTTCTCACATTTATTGGTTTACACAAACTTTTCACCTTTCTTAGTCAAACTGGTGAGAGGTACGGCAATCCGAGAATAGTCTTCTACGAATCTCCGATAATAACCAGCTAGACCCAGAAAACTTCTGATTTCCGAAACGCTCTTTGGTGCTTCCCACTTTACAATAGCCTCGATCTTGCTGGGATCCACTTTGATTCCTTCAGCGGATACTACATGGCCTAGGAAGGCGACTTCACTTAGCTAAAACTCACACTTTGAAAATTTGGCGTATAGCTTCTCTTTCCTTAAACGCTGTAGGGCTGCGTTTAGGTTCTTGATATGAGTTTCCTTGTCCTTGGAGTATACCAATATGTCATCAATAAATACTATAACCGACGTATCCAACATATCATGGAAGACTCGGTTCATAAGTTCCATGAACGTTGCCGGTGCATTAGTTAATCCGAAAGACATAACCAAAAATTCGTAATGTCCGTATCTGGTCCTGAATGCTGTCTTTGGAATATCACCTTCTTTAATCTTCAGCTGATGATAGCCTGATCGAAGATCGATCTTAGAAAATACTTTCGCTCCTTGTAACTGATCGAACAAGTCATCGATCCGAGGTAGTGGATATCGATTCTTGATTGTCAGTTTATTCAACTCTCGATAGTCGATACATAATCAAACGTTACCATCCTTCTTCTTTACGAACAACACCGGTGCACCCCATGGAGATATACTGGGTCGAATATAACCCTTGTCCAGTAATTCTTGTAGTTGCACCTTCAGTTCCTTCAGTTCCATAGGAGCCATCCTGTAAGGTGCTTTTGATACGGGTGCGGCTCCAGGTATAAGGTCTATTACAAACTCCGTGGCTCGGTCGGGTGGTAATCTGGGTAGTTCCTTTGAAAATACGTCAGGGTAATCCCGCACGACGTCAATGTCTTCCATTCATGGTGCTTCCTTGGTTAGGTCGACCACTGACACTAGATACCCGACTGCTCCCTTGTCAAGGCACTTCTTAGCCTTTAATGCTGAAAGTATGAGCTTGCGCCTCCGGGGAAGTTTGGTTCCCGAGAAACTGAATTATGCTCCTTCTTTGTCTTTGAACGTTAGCTTCTTTTCGGTGCATAACAGATTTGCAGAATGCCGAGCTAACCAGTCCATTCCCAAGATGACATCAAAGTCTGCCATCTCAAGTTGTATCAGGGTTGCATCTAAAGTCTTCTCTCCAATGAGAACTGAACATGGTCCATAACCTTTCTCTAGTTCCACTTCTAACCCCATCGGTGACCGTACAAGTAATTTGTACTCTAACGTTTTGATGGGTAATTTGGTCTTCTTTCCAAATGTCACAGATATAAATGAATGAGTAGCTCCGAAATCGAAGAGTACTCTGGCGGGTACGCCATTTATAGGTACAATACCTATGATTTATCTTTACTTAGTCTACATGCTCATTTAATGTAATTACAACTTTAAAAGTTTTAGCCATACCTGTGACCACATCGGGTGATGCGGCCGCATCCTCGGACGTAACAGCATATACACGTCCCTGATGGAATTGTTTCTTGGGCTTAGGGCACTCCCTTGCCATATGCCCGGGTTGGTTGCAGTTAAAACACTTCGGGGCTTCAGAATTTGGCTTTGGCTGAGGTTGAGCTGCTGGAGTAATCTTGGTTGCAGCATTAAAATTCTGAGGACGGAAAGGCTTATACGTCTTGTTATTGCCTCCGTTGTAGGAGTTTCCGGCTGGTCTCTTGATGCCTCTGTTCTGAGTAAGGTAACTCTCCTTCTGGCTCGATTCAATCACTCGAGCAATCTGGACAGCTTCGTTGTAAATTCTCTTCTCTAAGCCCAGAACATTTTCTCTGATACTTCCTCTTAGTCCCGCGACGAACCTACGGGTTTTGGTATCTTCTTCTTGCATGCTAGCCAGTGCAAAGAAAAACAGCTCTTCGTAGCGCTGTTGATATGAATCTACAGTCATTTGTCCCTGGTACAAGCTCAGGAACTCCTTCTCCATTGAATCTCTGAAGCTTCGTGGAAAATATTTCTTAAAGAATGCTTCTTTATATATAGCCCATGTCAGTAGGGCGTGCTTGGTCAGTAAATATGTCTTCGTGGATTTCCACCAATGGTGTGCGTCGCCCTTGAGCATGAAGGTGGCGCATAGTACTTTCTCTTCCTCTGTAATAGTCATCATGAGGAAGTTTCTCTCCATTTCGTCTATCCAGTGTGCTGGCCACAATGGATCAGACGACTTGCCATTGAATTCTCTGGGTTTCATCTTCAAAAATCTCTCCACTAACTGGGAGTGGTCCAGCTGATTTTGGGGGTTTGCTCCAAACATATAAGGTGGATACTGGTGATTCCCTTGAGCTGCTTCTGGAGCCTGCACTGGAATCTATGCAGCCGGTTGTTGAGGGGTCTGATGAGCTGGGTGGTTACCCACCGGGGCTGCACTAGCTTGTCCAGTGTGCATGGGTGCGGCCTGAGTAGCTTGAAACATAATTCCCATGGCGACCTGCATTTGAGCCTGTGCGTGTTGCATCTGCTGCAGCTGCTGTGCCAGGTTCATCACCACTATTGCTAGCTCTGGTGGTGGAGGTGGCAAATTTGTAGGGTTTGCCAGTTCTGGATTTCCCGATGCGTAGTTATTCTCTTGACTAGTCTCCTCCACTGGTGGTGGTGGTGGGACTGCGTTTTGGGTCTGTCGGGTCACCCTACGTCCAGACATAATTCTTTTCTGTGATTGGTGGTGCCTGAAAATCATCAAAATAGGTGGGAAGTCATTTATATTTCATGTAGGCATGCTAACCAATAATCAATTCCAATTCTAGCTCATTTTATAAACAAAATGCTGTCTTTTCCATGCAGGGTCGATGGTGAGGGTCGCTGGTATGTCCGACCCTTAGTATCCGACCCTGGGAATGACCTGTTCTTCCCGAGAGCTGAGGGTCGAGTCGAGGGTCGATGGATATCCGACCCTCGGTATCCGACCCTTAGTTTCCTGACAGATTACCGAGAGCTGAGGGTCGATGCGAGGGTCGATGGGTGTCCGACCCTCAGTTCCGACCTTAGTTTTCTGTCAGGTTCCCGAGAGCCAAGGGTCGATTCGAGGGTCGATGGATCCAGTCGAATTGTCCGACCCTCGGACCAAAAATCAGATTTTTAAGATCCGATTCTGGGTCATTTCTCACTATTCCTCCTCCGTTTCGACTCGTCTCTCCTCTCTGAGTTGCTACAGTGCTACTCTACCGTTTCGATCGATTTGACTCCGGGTTTCGACGTCCACGTCGTCCGTATAGGTATGTTCTCTCATTTTTACCTGTTTTTAGGTTTTCTTTTCTAGGTTTTTGTCCATTTAACTTGTATTTTTCAAATTAAACTTTTTCCAACCGTAAAAATTCGATTTTTATTGGGGGCTTTTGTTATTGGTGTCTCGAGGAACGAAAGCCCTCAAAAATTTTTGAGTTTCATCGGTTGGTTATCGAGAAACTTGAAATTTTCTATTTTTGCCCTAATTTGTCGACATTTTTGATTTTTCTTGAATTTCTTCAAATTGAACATCGTTAGTTAAAATTTCCTACTGCATGTGGGTTGTAGGATATGTTTAAACCTACGTAAGTCCTTATGCCCACTTGTATGGTGAGGAATGGGCTTTATGGTCAACTTACGTCGTTATTACATCAAATTTCGGATTTTTATCCTATTAACTCCTTGTTTTCCTTTTCTTTCTTACTTTGCAGGTACCATGGCTCGTACCAAAGTACCCAGAGTGCGTGATCCACTTCGCTTCCGTTCGAATGAAGCTGAGGCACAGTATGCTAACTATGCCCGTAAGAAAGTGGAAGGGGATCGCATGGTGAACTTGGCTGAGCTAGCCTTGTTCAATGTAGAGGGAGCATTTGGTGATATGGGGTGGCTCCCTGTCATCACATACAACGCGTGCACATGTCCAGATTTGGTGCGCCAATTCTATTGTAATCTCTAGGTGGTGGGGAATTACAACGACATTGAGCATGGTCAGGAGTTGTGCATCACTAGTTACGTCAAGGGGGTACACATTTCCTTTGATTATCGGCAGCTGGCCGATCTGTTGGGCATTCCCTATGATGGCCCCATGGTGTACTGTGCGTCGGGAGAGCCACAGTTTGTTGAGATGGAGATGAGAGCAGAGATCGATAACCAGCTGTTACACCCTGATCGCTGGCAGATGAGAGCTTGTTACTTGTGTCCAGCTCCACGGGTCTTCTGTAAGATTATCCAGCATAATCTGATTTTGTAGAGTGGGCACTATGAGAGGGTCTCTCAGCTGACACAGTTTTTGATATACAGCATCTGCACTCGTCAGCCCGTCTGTCTTTCCTACATCATCATGCGGACTATGATTAGTGCTACATTGGCCGGGCATTGGGGTAATCTACCCTATGGGCGCATGATTACAGTCCTTTTGACCCGTCTGGGGGTTGACCTGGTAGATGAGAAGATCCAGGAGAAGACCTTCTCGTCGCCTCTAGATTGGGAGGCTATCTGCAAGATGGGGCTGCGAGATGCTGAGGTTAGTGATGAGGAGAGGAACGCGATGGTGCGCCCTCACACTCGGGTCGAGATGGCTGATGTTGAGGCTGTTGCTGCTGCTGCTAGAGCTCGTGTGGATCTGGTCGACGATGACGATCGTATGTATATGGACGTCGACTCGATACCACCGCCTTCACCTACACATGCGGTTGGAGTTGGTACTTCTTCTGCGGTGGCTCCTGTTCCTGAGGCTGGTCCTTTCCATTCGGCTGATCCTTCACTTCCACCTTCAGCCACGATGGAGCTGCTGCAGGAGATCAGGGATGCTCAGCGCAGATCTGATCTGAGGATGGATGAGCTGTTGGCTGCTCAGCACGCATCAGAAGCGCGGATGGGAGAGCTCCTAGAGGTGCAGCGTGCGACTGATCAGAGGATAGCCGGTCTCACAGCTAGTCTACAGACGACCCAGACTCAGATAGCCTAGTTGACTAGAGTCTATGCTGAGGACTATGACCGATATCGTGAGGCCCTGCCTCTTCCTTCGCCTCCAGCTTCTTGATTGTACTTTATTTTCTTATACTACAGAGTAACTGTCCGGATTGTGGACTGTACTCTGCTTTAGTTATGTATATACGTTTTGTTCTCTCACTCATTGTATGTAACTTATTTTCCTTTTTACAGATGCATTATTCTCTTTTTAAATTTGGTCTCAATCATCACTTGTGCTTACAGTGTGTTTATATTAAAGCTTTTACTTTTATCCTATCTCAGTTCACAATTGTCTCGAATGTATGTTAGTCGGCGGGCAAGGCCTGAAAAGCTCTGATACCAAGTTGTCACACCCCAATTCTGGTCTATTCAGAATGATGTGATGAACCGCTAAATAACCAACGATTCAACCAGGATCTCAAATAGGCTATCCCCGTGTTATCCAAACTTACACACATCCGTAATCATAATCAGAGTAAATACACAATAGCGGAAGTCTTATAATAACATGAACTGAGAATCTATGTGATATTAAAATTTAAATAACAATTTATTCTGTATCAATCGAAACATAAGTAAATATCAATACAAGTCTTTAATAAACCAAATAAAGAAACTTATAAAAATATCTAATCAAATACACACGAGTTGCACTCGCAAGAGGAGTCGTGTGTATCATCTTCAGCTCCAGCTTCCATAGCTTCCACGTTCCCGTACGCAGACGCACCCATGTAGTCTTCAACTGTATAGCCTGCATCATCAACTAAAAATATTCGACGTCGAGGGGTGAGCACACATCACGGCTCAGTGAGTAGCCAAAACAATGCAACAATACATATGCATGCAAAAAGTCAATTTATATCTTTGGTCCGGTTTAAAGTTTGCAGTATGCAATAGAAAGATTTAGGTAGCCAAAGGTCGCGTTTATTGACTCCGCCTCTATACACGAGTGTGTGACGTTACCCGAAGATCACGTTTATCGTCAACTCACATGCACCCAACCATGAACAGTATATAACAAAGGTTAACGTTTATTGCTATATATTGATATACCAACACGTAAGCCCCTATTAGCGAGGGCTGCAAACTGGGCTCGCAACTAACCAATCCTAATGCCAAAAGTGTATCCAAGGCCTCACCCCAGCATCCCTCAGAATGTCCATAGAGATAGAGCTAAGGCCCCCCGGTAGAGTCAGAGACTACAAGGACCGAGACCACCTCCCCTGATACTCTACGACATAATAGTTCTGCTAAAGTAATGGCGATACGACGATGCCAATGCACTAGACTTGAGTTAGAGATAGAGCTAAAGTGCTGAGACCCGCCAAAGGTTAACGTTTATTGACGTTCTCATCACACCTCCCCTGATACTCGCTCGCATCAAGCACATCAACCACACACATACAAGCACATGCATATTCCTATCATCATCATCATCATCATGTTATAAACAATAAAGTAAATATGCATGATATGCATGAACAAGTAATAAAAATATTGGATGGCATGCTGTATGCACATTACAAACATATTCACATAGAATCAAACATAGCATAGGACTCAAGAAATAGAAAACAGTTTATTATTAACCAATTTAGTTTGGGGTTAAGGTTCCTCACCTTAGCTTGCTATAAGATACTTTTCCAAGCTTTAAAATCACCTTTATAATGTTATTATATTACTAGAAGACCTAACAAAGTCGATAGAATTTAATTAGAATTAATTCCAGATTTAAAAACTACTCTGTTAACTGAGAGTCGATGGTAGGGTCGATGCTAGGGTCGATGGGTCTATCGACCCTCCCCTCCTTCTGGACTTCCCGAATGCTGAGGGTCGATGGTCAGGAATACCTAGGATCGGATGGCCTATCGACCCTGGGTGCGACCCTTGGTGCACTCTAGTTCAATTCCCACTTTTAATCCATTCTTCGTGTTTGGGATCCTATGGCTTTCTTCTATCTTTCATTCTACATTCATTCCATGGTCTGAAACCATGTATAATCCATCTAGAATAGTTTTCATACATCTTCCTATGGTTTTCCATGAAAACCTAACCATAGATTGATGGTTTGGGTTTCTCCGAAATCACTCTCTCAACATTAACTAACCTAAGGTCTGTAGAAACTTATGGAATTAGTATCCATACCTGAGAAGATTAATCTCTCTCTGCAACTCTTCTCTTTTGGCTTAATTTTCTTCCTTGTTTCTCTTCTTCTTCTTTTCCTTATCTTCTCTTTCTCTCAATTCAATTAGGGTTGTGAAAGGAGTGAAAGTGGCTTAGGGACGTCCTTTAAAGAGACTAGGAACATCCTAAATAAGTCCCTCTGAGATTAGGAAAGAATCCCATTCGAAAATATGGAAATTTCCTAATTTCTATTTTCTGCGATAACCGAGGGTCGATGGGAGGGTCGATGATCCCGTCGACCCTAGGGCTTAAGATGTCCGACCCTCCCTTCAAAATTGAGGGTCTGACTTTCTGCTTTGGGAGGTCCGACCCTGCTTAGCTGGGTATGCGACCCTTCCCCTATTTTAAGTGTTTTTGGGTCGACTTGATACCTGGGATCTCGATCTCCTTCACGCCCTTGGTCCATTTGACTCGACCATGATGGGTAAACCTGGTTCAAGGTGGTAAGACCGGGTTAGATTTACATGGGTCTTACAATAGCATTTTGCAAGTTTTACCTGACCCAAATCGTAATGTTATCTCATGCATTTTGAATGTTGCATTGGTCTTGTACTTACTGAGCTAAGTTGTAAGCTCACCCGAATATATATTCGATTTCTTTTCAGATTTTGATGCAGGATACTCAGTGGAAGACTTCATGTCTGCTCCAGCTTACAGCACGGTGGCGGCTTTGGAATCACAGACTGTAGAGGACGAGCATGATGCGTCATGCGAGTGCTCGTTCTGTGTATTCTATCAGTGATGGTTATTTTCTTTTGATACATTGTAATAACTATTATTTAATTTTATGGATGATGGAATAAGTTGAATAATTATTTTAAATTACAACATAGATCTCAGTTTATTTATTTTTATTCAGCTGCTATGTATTAATCTCTGATTAAGTTAGACTGCTTGGAAGTGAATGGTTGACATGGTCTATTGAGATCCTGGTGTGAACCGTGGTTTAGAGCCGGTTCACTCACACTTCTGGTTCAGTCGAAATTAGGGTGTGACAACTTGGTATCAAAGCCTTAGGCTCTGTCCAGCTAATCATTCTGCATTTAACTGTGTCCAATGAGCTGAGTTAGGAAAAAAAAATAATTAAAAACTTTAATAAGAACACACCATAAGCTTGTTTGATGCTTGAGACTTAAGAAAGATACATAATATACTATTAATGGAAGAAAATTATAAGCACAGAAGTAGTAAAGAAAAATAAATAACCATTTCATAATTTTAAGTACAAAATAAACGACAGAGTACAATCTACAAGTCGGACAGTTACTCTGTTAACAAAATAAACCACATATGAATAAAATAAAACAACATCAGGCTATGGTGGAGTAGCGGGCCTGGGTGGTATGGGGTCTACAATATCATAATCGCGCTCGTATGCCTCTCAGCCAATGAACCTGGTCCTGCATGACCCGTAGGCTAAGAGCTAGACGCCCCAAGTCCTGACTCATCTCTCTCTAAGTATCCATAATCCCTCTCTGGGTATCTATGATGCCTCTCTGAGAATCTCGGATCTCCATGAGCATGCTCATTAATGGGTCAGAAAAAAGATGGGATGGTCCCACAACTGGAGGAGGCTGAGATGGTCCTGCTCCTGAAGAATGCTGGGGTGCAGGTGCAGGGATGTCCTCCATGTGTGCATCCCCATCATCCCCTATCTCTACTGCCTCTGCTGCTGCTGTGACTGCCGCTGGATTCCTAGGTGGGAGAGAACGAGCCTGTAACTCCTCGTCACTAAGCACTAGATCGTCCATCTGCATCTTTTAGATGGCCTCAGCATCTATATCAGAACTCATTGTGATCTCCACATCTACCTCTCCCTGCATATCCACACCCAGACGCTGCAATAATGCTGTGATCAACCTCCCATATGGAAGATTTCCCGTTATAATGGGCATTGCCGCATAAATCATGACACGAATAAGCAGGTAAGGTAAACAAATCCGGTGCCTGGTAGCCACACAGTAGGTGAGATACTGGGTCAACTGGGACAACTCTCCATAATGCCCACTCTAGGGAACAATGCATGTTGTATAATCCGACAGTATAGACGAGGCTCAAGACGTAGGTTCGAAGCCAACATGATTCTACCTGGTAATAAAATCTGCTCCGCAATGGCTGCTCTCATGACCTCAGAGAGATACCCCTTAGCTATGGGTGGACAATAGATGAGTTCCCCATCATTAGGAATCTCCAGAAGTGCATCTAGCTCGACTGTGTTGAAAGAGATCATCACCCCTTTCACATAGCTAGTGATGCGAAGGTCCCTAGCATGCTCCCAGTCATTGAGATCCCCTTCTACCTCCAGGTTGGCATAGAACAGTTTCACCAAGCTGGGACGAGTAGTCTCTCTATATTGTATAATGGGTAACCAACCCATCGCCCCAAAAGCCGCCTCAACATTGAAGCGGTGCAGATGCTCCAGGTTCACAAAATGACCTACTTTGATACGTTTTGCTCGAAACCATGCAAGGCGTAAAGCGGCCGCCTCTGACCGAAAGTATCTCTCATCATACAGGACAGGTGGGGGATGTGGCCTGTTCATACCCGGTAGATATGATCGTTTCCCCGTGCCATGACGTCTAGACATATTGTAACTGTTAAACAAAGAAAAATGAGTCAATTAGAGAAAATTTCAGAAAATTTCGACGGCATAATAGTAGAAAATGGTGAAAAAACCTCAAAACACACCCAATATGGGTAGGAGGACTTATTGTGGTAGTACAATGCTAACATAGATCAAACAATTACACCACAAAGCAAAGAAATAGAGACATATTAACAAAAATTTATCAAAAACATCAAAAAACCTAGAAACCTAGGTTAAAAGTCGAAATTTTGGGATTTTTTTTGTAAACCAACCGATAGAACTTCGAATTGGTTGAGGAGTTTTGCACATTTAGACCCCTAAAACCTTTCTCAAATGAAGAAAGAAGTTTTCTACGGTTAAAAACTCCCAAATCAAGAAAAACCTAGGTTTTGGCATAAAAGACGATGAAAATTTTTCTAAAAAGAGGGAAGAGAAGGATGAGCTTACCTGAGAGACGAGTTGATACTCTAGGTTGAAGTAGAAACACTCTTAGCGGCACCGGATGGACTGTAGAAACTCAGAGATACGGAGAAGAATCGCCACCGGAGTAAACTCTATAGTAGGAAATGAAAAATGAGGCGGAAAATCATATTTTTAAAGAATTTCTGGTGATACCGGTCGCACTTTTGGACTGGTATGTGTGACCGGTACCCCCCTGCGGTATGGTGCGATCGGTACTGACTGCAAGGTATACCGGTCTCACCCAATAAGGATTGTGTGCGACCAGTACCACCAGCGGTACGTGCAACCGGTATGTACTGCCAGGTATACCGAACTCACTCAAGGAGAGACCGGTACCGCAGCCGGTACCTCATGGGGGTTTGGGAATTAAAAACCATTCCCCGAACTTTCCGAATTTCACTACCATACCTCACACCTGTATGTTAAGACCAGAATAAATGAATGTGCTTAGAAAATTTCGGGAAATAATTGTAAATTGCTTATTTTCTTTCCCTATTGATAATTTCTTATGGTGCATATGCGTTGAGACTAAATATTATCGTTGGAATAAATGTCTCATTTGTCTCATGTGTTTCAATGTATTCAGACATCGCACAGGAAATTAATTGCTTCAATGGTGAGAGGAAATGGCCGTAGAACTCCTTGCAGACGCCGTCACCCAAGGGCATCTCCAATAGAAAGGAATTCAGGGACAGAAAACTCTGAAGAAAATGAAGAGAGAGTAAGTGGGAAAGAACTTAACCCCCTAAATGAAACTGAAAATCTGATGAAAGCCAATGAAGAATCGCCGACACAGGGGGAAACATCTACAAGCTCCGAAACAATGATGGCGAGTTTGGTCACTAATATGGAGGCACAGCAGAAAAAGTTTTTCGATGAAATATTGAAAATGTTTAGGCCACCTGGGCCTGTACCGGCACCTGCATACATGCCATCCACAAATGTTGAGAATGTACATGCGGTACCAGTGGGGGTTAGCACATCTACTGAAGGACCACCACAACAAGACCAACCCAACACAGTTCCCCACCCGGTTACAGGGACGCCAATCCCTAACCAAGATCAGGGAGGATATCAGGGTCCGTATCAGAATGCATACTATGGTGGGTATCAGGGAGGAAATCAGGGTGGCTACTCTTATCAGCCACAATGGTATGGACAGGCACCATATGGACAGATCCCTTATGCACAGGGTAGTCTTTCCAGAGCGGTGGATGGATTTTTAAAGCTCAAACCACCAACTTTTACAGGGAAGTCAGGAAAAACACTGTGGCCAGTACAGTAGATAGCTGAAATGGAGAAAAAGTTTCGACTACTAGAGTGTCAGGATGGGGAGAAAGTAGTATATGCCACCCACATGCTGAAGGAAGAAGCCAATGGGTGGTGGAGTTCAACTAGATCGTATCTGGAGACAAAACACCAGATAATCACTCGGCACATATTCAAGGAGGCTTTCTTCGAAAAATATTTTCCTAGGAGTTTCCGTGATCAGATGGAAAGGGAGTTCCTAAATTTGCAGCAATCCCAATTGACCGTAGAGGCATACCAACAAAGGTATGAGGAGTTATTCTTCTTCGCTCCAACCAGTATGCAGGAGAAAGAAACAAAGACTCGCCGTTTCACTATGGGTCTTCGGGCTATAATCAGAGAGCATGTGCTGGGTCGAGGGTTGAATATATATAATGAAGCTGTACAGGTGGCTCGAGTCATCGAGGCAAGTCAGAGAGAAAGTTTCTTCTCACAAAATAGGGGTCTGAAGAGGTCTAATCCAGAGGTCCAAGGTGGGAGAAGCAACAGACCATACCGTCCATTCAGGCCACCAGCTAGCATAGTGCCTCCCAGACCAGCTCTTGCAGTGACACCACAGGCAGCAGAGCATAACACTAGTATAAAGTGTTACAATTTCCAACAGGCGGGACATTATGCTAGAACCTTCCCACAACCAAAGAGGGAGTAACAGCAAGGCAAGGTTTATGCTGTTACCACAGAGGAGGCAGCCGCATCACCAAATGTGGTTACAAGTATGATTCAGTATTCATTCCTTAACTGCTGCATTAATTGTTTGAGTATTTAAATCTAAAGGAAAAAAAATTTAAATTAAAAACCTCAGGTACAGTAAATATAGCAGGATTACCCGCCAGAGTCTTGTTTAACTCAGGGGCCACCCATTACTTTGTGTCAGTATCATTCGGAAGAGGACTAGATCAACCCATCAAGATTTTGAAACCAAGTCTGTTAGTCCGGTCCCCCATGGGAATAGAGGTGGTATTAGAAGAATATTATGGGTCTTGCCTAGTGCATATTGAAGGATGAGAATTGGAAACCAATCTAGTCCAGCTGGAGATGTCAGATTTCGATGTCATTCTGGGAATGGACTGGTTATCTAAACATTCAGCTAACTTGTTATGTGCTGAGAAGAAGTTGGTGTTCAAGGACAGTGAAGGGAAGGAGTTCAACTTTAAAGGGGCTAAGTTGCCTAGGAAGAGAAAGCTTATACTCTTGGCCCTAAAAGCAAGGAAGTGCTTAGAGAAAGGGAGAGTAGGATACCTCGTATCAGTGGTGGATGTGACCGCTGACTTGCCAAAAATGGAGGACATCAAAGTAGTACAGAAATTTCCTGATGTATTTCCAGAAGACTTACCCGGGTTGCCACCAGACAGAGCTACTGAGTTTGTGATAGACCTCCTACCAAGGGTAGCACCTGTGTCTAAAGCACCTTACAGGATGGCTCCTACCGAGTTGAAAGAGTTAAAAACTCAGCTGCAAGAACTGTTAGACAAGGGATTTATAAGGCCTAGTATCTCACCTTGGAGAGCACCTACGCTCTTTGTCAAGAAAAAGGATGGTAGCGTACGTCTTTGTATGGACTATCGAGAATTAAACAAGCTCACTATCAAGAATAGGTATCCACTACCAAGAATAGATGATTTGTTTGATCAATTACAAGGTTCGAGTGTATTCTCGAAGATTGATCTGAGGTCAGGGTATCATCAACTCAAGATTAAGGAGGCAAACATCCCCAAGACAACTTTCAGGATGCGGTATGGACATTATGAGTTCCTTGTTATGTCCTTTGGGTTGACTAATGCACCTGCATCATTTATGGAGCTAATGAACCGAGTATTCCATGACATGTTGGATACGTCGGTTATCGTGTTCATCGATGATATTCTAGTATACTCCACGGAACAGGAAACACATGCAGTGCATCTAAGAGCAGCATTACAAAGACTGAGGAGAGAGAAGCTCTATGAAAAATTCAAGAAATGTGAATTCTGGTTAGATGAAGTGGCCTTCATTGGTCGCGTGGTGTCTGCTGAAGGAATCAAGGTCGACCCTAGTAAAATTTCTACCATAGTAGGATGGGAGGCGCCGAAGACAGTTGCTGAAATTCGTAGTTTCCTGGGCATAGCTAGATACTACAGAAGGTTTGTGGAGGATTATTCCAAGATTGTTGTTCTACTCACCAGGTTGACTAAAAAGGGGGAGAAGTTCACATGGACCGATGAATGTGAGAAATGCTTCCAGACGCTGAAGTCAAGGCTGGTATCAGCACCTATATTGACTATTCCAGCTCCAGGCCTTCCATTCACACTATATACAGATGCTTCAGGTTTGGGACTGGGTTGTGTGCTGATGCAAGGAGAACAGGTGATAGCCTATGCCTCAACACAGCTGAAGGAGCATGAGAAGAACTACCCTACACATGACCTAGAATTGGCAGCGGTCATTCATGCCATCAAGACTTGGAGGCATTACCTATATGGTGAGAAATTTCATATTAAGTCTGATCACAAAAGCCTGACGTATCTTTTCACCCAAAAAGACCTGAACATGAGGCAAAGGAGGTGGTTAGAATTACTCAAGGACTACGATTGTGACATTCAGTATTACCCTGGTAAAGCTAACATTGTAGCTGATGCTCTGAGTAGGAAATGGGCATCGAACCCTGAAGCAGGGCCAAGTACAAATGCAGCATTCTGTGCTGCCATTTCTGGCTCATCAGAGGATGAAGAACAACTCTTAATAAAGTCATCAAATGATCCTATTGAGCAAGGGTTGATACACCAGTTTACCCTTATGTTTGCAGCACTGAAGATTTTGCCTAACCTCAAGGAAGAAATAAAAGCAGCAGTCCTACAGGACCCATACCTCAGGACAGTTCAAGAAGATTTGGAAAAGAGTCGAGCCAACCCTGATTTCACCTTGGATGCAGACAAGGTACTCAGATATCATGGGCGTTTATGTGTACCTGAAAATGAAGATCTGGAAATCAAAAATCGAATCATGTTGGAAGCTCACTCTACTCCATATTCAGTACATCCTGGGAGCACCAAGATGTACCATGACCTAAAGAGATTATACTGGTGGAAGGGTATGAAAGCAGATGTGGCCCGATATGTGTTTCAATGTCTAAACTGCCAGCAAGTCAAAGCAGAAAGACAGAGGCCTGCAGGATTATTGCAACTGTTACCTGAGCCGGCATGAAAATGAGATTGTATTACCATGGATTTTGTTACTGGTCTACCTATGACTCCAAGGTCAGTGAATGTTGTTTGGGTAGTTGTAGATCGCCTTACCAAGAGATTTATCCCTGTCAGACCGTAATACACCATGGACAAGTTGGCAAAATTATATATGGACAATATAGTCAAACTGCACGGTATCCCAGAGAGCATAGTATCTGATAGAGATTCACGCTTCACATCAAAGTTCTGAGAGGGACTATAGAAGGCCATGGGGACAAAACTAAAGTTCAGTACAACCTTCCACCCTCAAACGGATGGTCAGTCAAAGAGGACCATCCAGATCCTAGAAGATATGCTTCGCGCATGTGCTATCGACTTTATGGGGGCTTGGGATGAGAAGCTTTCCCTCATCGATTTTGCCTACAACAATAGCTACAGGCTACGATTCAAATGGCCTCATATGAGGCCTTGTATGGTAAGAAATGTCGAACACCATTATTATGGGACGAAGTTGGAGAAAGATGAATCGTAGGGCCAGAATTTGTGGAAGAAACTTGCAAGGCTGTGGATCAAATTAAGAACCGAGTAAAGACAGCTCAGGTGCATCAGAAGCACTATGCCGATAACAGGAGACGAGACCTTGAATTTACTGTTGGTGATAAAGTGTTCTTGAAGGTGTCACCAGTAAGAGGCCTAAAGCGGTTTGGAAGAAAAGGAAAACTGTGTCCTAGGTATGTGGGACCATATGAAATTCTGTCCCGATGCAGCAAAGTGGCCTATCAACTTGCATTACCACTAGCGATGTCTAGCGTCCACAACGTCTTTCACGTGTCCTTACTAAATAAGTATGTGAGAGACCCTTCGAACATTCTTGTTGCAGACCCCCTAGATTTGACAGAAGACTTAACCTTCGAGGTGGTACCAATCCAGCTCATTAGTAAAAAGATACAATATTTTCGAAGGCGAGCTATCCACTATGTCAAGGTAGTTTGGAAAAGTCAGGACGTAGAAAAAATTACCTGGGAGGAGGAGGATGCCATGCGATAAGAATACCCTCATCTTTTCGACTCTGAAGGTACATAAAATTTTGGGGACGGAATTTCTTTTAAGGGAGGGGGAATTGTGAGATCACATGCAAATTTCAAGGACGAAATTTTTTTAAGGGTGGTAGAGTTGTAAGAATCGTGTTCTAAAAGCTGGGTCTAACCCGTGGCTTTATATGGTGACAGGTTTTCCAATCATAACTGGATCGGAAAGCGAAGTCGGGTGACGAACCACTCAAATTTCAAGTATGAGAACCTGTGAAAAATGGTATAAATCTCATACCAGTCTGACTATACCGGTCTGAATCAGTCAGACCGGTATGGTGCAACCGGTATGTATATACCGGTCTGACTATACCGGTCTGAGTCCGTCAGACCGGTATGTGTGACCAGTATGCTTAGTTTCTGCGAGAGACGGACTCCAGCAGGTCCCTCACTCCGAATGAAAACTTGGAAAGTTTCCAATCGTGGAAAACCTTCCCAAGAACGGCTTTCCTCTATTAATAGAGATTATGACACTCCATTGATCCTTCTCAAACCCTAGCCGTCTAGAGGAGAGTTGAGAAGGAGCAAGGAGGAGGAGGCTGCCCAAGAAGGAGATTTCCGTTGGAGGAGCTCGCCGCCAACCGACGAACTTTGCCGGTAAGTGCTCCATACTATTAGTAATACTAGGATCTCGGACGGAGCCGCGAAGCGGCACGGCAATCCAAAACCCTAGATCTTTCAATGGACCTAGTCTTCTTTTAGATCTAATCTGGTTTGATACAGCGTGCTAGTCGAAATCAGAAGGCCATTAGGATACTTGGACTTTAGTGTGGGTTAGGAGAAACCCTAGAAACCTAGCCGATAAGCGACAAGGAAGGGAGATCTAAGACCTCGCTCTCGGATCCAAACCGCAAAGTATACTGGTTGGACGCAAGGTCCAGCGGTATGGGCTTGCGGTATATATCGCAGGCACATACCGGTCTCACTGACTGAGATCGGTATGTACCGCAACCGGTATATACCGGTGGCACCATACCGGTCTCACTCCACTGAGACCAGTACCGCGACCGATATGGTCTCCGAACCTGGTTTGCTTGGCTAAACATGGTGCTGACCACCTGTAACCTTAATAAATGAATTCTAACCTATGAATATGACTCTGTAGGACCTGTAGACAGCGTGAGTAAACCCTATGACGCAGAGCGGGATTGTTATCACGCATCAGGTAAGGGACAAGACCCCAAACTCTAAATAACTAATTAACAGTAAACATTTGTGACTAAATTGTATATAAATTCATTGCTTGATGTCTGTGCATTTCACATGCCATGTAGTTGTTTCTTTTATTATTATCTATTCATGCATTTCATATGCTAGGATTGTTGGATATTAGGCATGTGTATGATTTTTGTTAGTGTGTGGAATGTAAAGGGGAGTGTGCCCTGGATATATCCACAACTAACACCTTTTTCGTATCGCCATCTACCTTAGCGGACTTGGTACGAGTAGGGTATCAGGGGGAGGACGCGGTAGTGTGGATTGTTTCCAGACCGTCAGACTCTAGCCCTATCCCTATGTCATAGGGAGCCGTGCTGGGGTAAGGCCATCGATACTGTTTGACATATAGGACTGGTTAGAAACAGAACCCACTTGCAAGCCCTTGCCAATAGGGGTTTAGGTATTGGTACGGTGTAGGGTATCAGGGGGAGGACGCGGTAGTGTGGATTATTGCCTGACCGTCAGACTCTAGCTCTATCTCTATACCGGAGTGAGTGATGTGGGGCAACAGCAGTAGTGTGGATTGTTGCCTGACTATTGGGTGTGCTCATACTCTCGTGCATGGAGGTGCGGAGGCCACCAAACCTTACCATAGCATTTTGCAAGTTTTACCTGACCTAAATTGTAATGTTATCTCATGCATTTTGAATGTTGCATTGGTCTTGTACTTACTGAGCTAAGTTGTAAGCTCACCCGAATATATATTCGATTTCTTTTCAGATCTTGATGCAGGATACTCAGTGGAAGACTTCATGTCTGCTCGAGCTTACAGCACGGTGGCGGCTTTAGAATCATAGACTGTAGAGGACGAGCATGATGCGTCATGCGAGTGCTCGTTCTGTGTATTCTATCAGTGATGGTTATTTTCTTTTGATACGTTGTAATAACTATTATTTAATTTTATGGATGATGGAATAAGTTGAATAATTATTTTAAATTACAACATAGATCTCAGTTTATTTATTTTTATTCTGCTGCTATGTATTAATCTCTGATTAAGTTAAACTGCTTGGGAGCGATTGGTTGACACGGTCTATTGAGATCCTGGTGTGAACCGTGGTTTAGAGACGGTTCACTCACACTTCTGGTTTAGCCGGAATTGGGGTGTGACATCACTACTTTGCATCCGTCAGTATCCTAGCGAGGTGACGATATTCAGGTGGGAGGAAACGAAGCCGAGCTCTCTGTTGGGGTGCGACCCCGTAGTATTTGGATAACTTGTTAGGAATGGTTAGTAACAGATCCCTATGTCTGCAACCCTAGCTAGTAGGAAGTTAGGTATTAGTGTAGGCTCGAGGAGGAGGGGCACCTTGAGGTGGTCGTCATTACGACACCGGTTTGATTCAGACGTCCCTAAAGGGAGTCTACTTGAAGGAAGAGATAGATGATCTGGTATAACTGGGAGAGCTTCTGCTCCCTCCTCGCGTATGGGAGTTTCTGCCCTTTCTGGTGTGACGGTTCTCTTCCTTAGCACATTGTAGGTCATATACAAGACCTTGAATATTATACCATGCTTTTTCTCTGCTTGCTTGTGTCTGTTTCTCACTAAGCTAGTGTAGCTCACCCATCACCTGTGTATTTTTTTAGATGTTGATTGAAGTTATACTATGGCACACTTTATGGCTTCACTGGCTGTTCCCAACATTGCTACCTTGGATGTGAGAACTCTAGTGGAGGAGGTTCATGGAGCATCTACGAGTGCGATGTATGTGTCGTTGATTAGACGGATAGTTCTCATTTATTTTATTTATTCCTTAATAGACCTTAGAACATGGAGATGTGCCCTTAATGTGATATACAATTGACAATGTTTGATCAGTTAATTATTTATGTTATGATTGTTTGAGAGATAAAAATGTTAACATTTATGATTATCATTTAGACCTCCCCTTATTTATATAAGTCTTTCGCTATCATTTTATTTATACTCTGATAATTTGATTCCCTTGTCTTATGGACTGTGGGTTTGGTGGCCGTGCACTCTACTTCGAGATCTTGGGGTTGGACCAGGTTGCTTATGAGCAGCTTAGTCACACTTCTGAGATTTTGAAAAAGAGGATGTGACACTTTAAATTATACACATATCAAATTTCAGACTCAAATTCAATTATAAGCTTTCTTATGTATTGGTGCGAATTTTCCCCTCTATTTTCATTTTTCAGATATTCTTTCTTTTCAATGGTTCAATTTGGTTGCAAAGGAATTTAAAGGGAAAAGAAATGAAATTTTTAAACTTAATCGGAAAACTTTTGTAGCTATAATACAATATGATTGTACAAATTATTTAAAATTCTTATCATATTTAGTAATGATACTTATTGGATGTAAAATTTATTTTATTTTTCAAAATGCAAGGGATTTGGGGACCTGAATTGTCTCATGTCACTTAGTCATGGCAGTCGTCCATCAGATGGGCTGGGATGGTCGAGAGAGGATTTAGATGCAAAATTAAAAATGTAAGTGAATAATTAAATATGGAATAAATTAGAGTTACAAAATCATGTGCTAACATGTGTTGTAATAATTTCAAAAATCCCTTTAATTCCTTTTGCGATCAATCAAGCTCAAGGGTATGTGGCAAGTATTAATTTTCATAAGAGATATCAGTTCATTAACCATTTATTATTTGCTGACGACTGCTTATTATTTTCCCAAGCAAGCCTGGGTCAGTTAATGGCTATAAGGAACTGTTTGGAGATCTACTGCAAAGCCTCTGGACAGAATATAAATCTGAAAAAGTCTATGCTTACTTTTAACCCTAATAGCCCCACTAGAATCAGAGGGTGGATTTCAAGAATAATTAAAATTCCATGTGGAAGTGGGCCTTCCAAGTACCTTGGATTACCATCCAAATTCGGAACTTCAAAAAAAGAAAATTTTTAATTCTATTCTTGATAGAACTTTAGCCGATGGAAGGCAAATATGTTTTATTTTGCAGGAAAAGAGATCCTCATCAAATCAGTGGCGCATCCTACAACAAATTTTGCTGCCTCTCACTTCAAACTGCTAGTTTCTATCCATAAAAGCATCAAACAAGCCATGGCAGATTTTTTTGTGGAGTAATGGTGATAACAAGAAGGCATCCCATGGGTTTGTTGGAGAAGGTTATCTAAATCTAAAGAGGAAGGTGGGCTTGGAATCAAAAACCCGTATCTGCACAACAAAGCTCTCCTTGCTAAGATTGTGTGGAGGTTTCTGAAAAATCCAAATGCTCTATGGGCCAAGGTATTAAAGTCTCTTTACTTTCCAAATAATGAGTTCCTTAAGGCTAAAATTGGTAATCGTTTGTCATAGGCTTGGCGGAGTATTTTGGAAGGAAGGGAGGTGATTGAGAAAGGCCTTATTTGGCATGTTGAGAGAGGGAATATCAATATATGACAAGATCATTGGGTGCCAAAGCTACCAAATTTTAAGATTACTACCCCTTTTGATCCTAACTGTTGGGTCTTCTGGGTTAGTGAATTAATTGATGCTAATACCAAAAATTCGAATATTGAGCTAATTTGGTCTATCTTCAATCCTATAGATGTGGAAGCTATTCTCAATATTCAGTTAAGCTTGTCTCCAAAGGATGATCATATCATATGGGGAGTCTCCAAGAATGATGTTTTCTTGGTAAAATCTGCATACCACCTGCTGAAAATTTTAGAAGATGAATCATTCAAGCTTCTCCCTTCTACTTCTCATAGTCACAAGTGCGATACTATAAAGAAGGACTGCTGGAAACTTATATGGCACTCTAAAACCCTTCCAAAGATCCGTTCTTTTTTGTGGAAGGCTTGTGTTGAGAGGATTGCATCAAGGGAAAATTTGGCCAAACGTAGATTGCTTGTAGATACTTTGTGCAAATAGTGTAATATAGAGACCGAATCGATTGAACACATTCTTTTCCAGTGCTCTTTCGCTCACGCTGTCTGGTTCGGCTCCCCTCTAGCTTTTGTTATGCCTGCTAGTAATGATATCATTGTCTCTAAAATGGCTTCTTTGTTGGCTCAGGCTTATAAAGTCATCAAAACATGAAGGTAATTACTTTTTTTCTATGGCTACTTTTATTTGTTGGCAGTTGTGGCTAGCTCAAAATGAGGCATGCTTTCAGAGAAGAAGATGGACACCATTAATGCAAGTTATTAACCATGCTACCAGTGCTTTTTCTGAGTATGCGTCTGTTGTTTTTCCTCCAACTATTCCTTCCTCTAGATCTCCAGATAGATCTCAGACAGACGATCAGGTTTCTTGCGATTAAATTTCTGTGATTGTTAATACTGATGCAAGCTTAAGCTCTGATTCTTCTGTCGGAGGCCTCCTCGGTTTCTGTTTTAAGGATGGTGAGAATAAGGTTTGTAAAGTTGTATCATGCCCATGGAATTTCAGCGAAAGTTTAGACAGTGAGGCTCTGGGTGCTGTTAGATTGGCTTTGATTGAGGAAGGTATCTAAGGGATGGAGGAAAATCTTGATTCAATCAGATCGCAAGCAATTGATTGATATTCTCGGCGAAGACAGGGAAGAATTGTCCGAGGAATGTTATTTCTATTGTTGGGGATATCCTCAACTGAAGATCCTCATTTGACGTATGCTCTTTCTCTATTTTTTTGAAGGGTTGAGAATGGGATAACTCGTGCCCTTGCTCGCCCTTGCTCGCCCTTGCTCGATTGGCTCTCATTGAGTCTACTAGTTTGGTGAGATAGCCTGTGTCTGAATCTTGGATTCAGGATATTTGTGATTAGAACTCTGTGTTTGTTTCTCTTGGTTTTCAATAGATATTTTTCCTTCAAAAATAAATAAATAAATAAAACACTATCATTTTTTTTTTTTTTGAAGGAGTTTTATTTTTCTTCGCATTTTTATTTTTGCCACTTTGGCCGCCGATTCTATTCAGCTTGAAGCTTATTTTTGGTTTACTTAATATGTAAAGTTGAAACTTCAAAAGAATATATTGTTTTAAGTTCCCTAGGCCCGTTTGACAACATTCCAGTTCTTTACTTCTTAGTTCCGGAGTTAATCCGGAGTAGAATGACGATTGATAAATACGGTTCAAGTTTTGACTCCAATAGAGTAAACCGCTGCTAAAAAATTAGAGCTAAAAAAACTTACTTCTCTTACTCCGGAACTATTATCACTATTGACTGTCATCCACCACCACCACTAACACTGTCATAATCACCACCACCCCTCCACCACCACTATCCCCACCACCACCCACAGCCGCCACCATCACCACCACCACCACCGCTGTCGTCGTCGCCGCCACCACCACCACCCACCACTTTCCACTGATGCCGCCACCACCACCCATCACCTACCACCATCACCGCCACCACCACCACCCACCACCCACCACCACCCACCACCACTACTGTCCCCACCACCACCCACCCACCACCTACCACCATTGCCGCCACCGCCACTACCCACCACCACCACCCACCAGCACTGTCGCCACCACCACCCACCAGCACCATCACCACTGCCACCACCCCCCCTACAACCATCAACACCACTGCCACCACACAATATTCTGGAAGCATAGTCTTTTAATTTTAGAACAGCGTTATCAAATAATATTCTATTCTAAAAATTCTAACTCTGGAGAAGAAGTAGAAAACAACTCCGGACCAGAAGTAACTCCATAAAAACTGAAATGTTATCAAACGGGCCTAGAACCCTCTCAAACTTGGCAAATTGACTCTCCACTAAGCAATAATTTCAAAAGACCCCCATCATGTGATGTTGAAGATATGAGTGGGGTTCCATATGCTTCCCACCATATGAACTTATATTTAATCGTCATCGATGTTAGGTATTATCAGTGTTGGAGATTGGGATCATGTGCGTTATATTATTATATCTCATTTACAGGTAAAAGAATCTCTAGCCATTATTCAAACCACTTAAGTCTTGTTTGGTTCAAATACCAAAACACCAATGAGTATTCCTTTTCATTCCTAGCTTCTTATGTTAAAAAGTGCTTAGTGATTAGTGCAACTTCAACTTTATTCAAAGCAAAATTATAAAGGTCTGACTCTTACTTTTAAGCATTTAAGGGCAGTTAAGGCGTTAATTATTAATTTTTTATTTATTTTATTAAAATAAGACAAAAATATTAATATTAATTCTGAAAGGAAATAATGAAAAATATCTTGCAAGATATAAATATCATTAGGTAATCAGTCTTCTGGCAGAGGTTTGATAAGCATTAATTATAAATATTGAAATATTTTTTATAAGGTCAATTCAAGGTTTTAGTAGTCGATTCGACGAGAGGGATCAATCACTGTCGAAACCAACAAAAAATTAATGTCTACATGATCCATTAAAGGTTTATTGCAATCGATTCCGGGATGACGATATGTCATCGTCAAAACTGATCAAAAATTAGTTTCCATATGGTCCACTCAGGGTTTTAGTAATCGATATGAAGATAGGGATCAGTCATTGCCAAAACCAATAAAAAAAAATTATCGAAATTGGTGTGAAAATAGTGAACCGGGCAATTCCTATCCGAATCAATCGATTGGATTCGTATTCCTAAACATTGGGTCCAATAAGTGAAGGGTTATCCTTTTAACTTGTCAAGTGTCAAACCTAGTCAAATTTGGCCAACTGATCACACAATTCTTGGAAAATATGTTAAAAAAAAAAAAAAAAAAGCCTAACAGTAGGAAAAGGGTGAGAACAAATGGACGGCTGAAATTCAAAATACATAGAGAGGGAGGCACGTGTATGATTAAGATACAAGGTTTGATACAGAGTAGTGGTCGAGATTTCGAAACCGATCCCTTACCGATACTGATTAAGAAAAACTAATAAAATAAAATAAAATAAATCAGTTCTAGATGAATCGGTCATTCTAATACCAATTAGCAAATCCTATATCTTGAGTTAATCGAGTTTTGATTGAATCGAACCGAACTCGGGTTTCTTAAACCTGTTCAAGCTGAGTTTTGAGGGGAGATGAGCAAATCAATTGGGATTCATCTGCAAAGAGTAAGACACCTATTTTTAAATCTCTGTTTACAAATTTGAGTTAATTAGAAATTTAAGAAACAGTCAATGTCTTACCAGATATATACATGTGTAAGTATGGTTGGAATTGCTCCATCATAATTCCATTGGCACAACTAAATTGTCAAGGGAAGGGTTAGATGTAGAATAAATTATCTCATAACAAAAACGTGTTACCAACATCAACTTACCTGTCACTATCTATGATAAGCCGTCAACATTTTTGGTACAAATAGATTGACATGAAAGTTGATCTATCTAATGAGATTTTATTTTTTTTTTTTTATTTTTTTAAGGATCCATTTGAAAACAAATGTGTAGATTCAAGGGAAAAAAAATCTGTGATACAATAATAATAATTAATTAATTAATTATTATTATTATAAAAATCATATACCAATTAATCATCTTTTAATCAGTGCTCTAACATTGCTCAATCAATTCCTTCATGGTTTCCACCGACTCAAGGTGCTAATAAGTTTAATACGATGCCAGTCTTTCGTTTTCTTCTTCATTTAGAAGTATTGATTTTGTTATCAGGGATTATTCTGGATGCATTCATTATGTTTTTTCTACCTTTAGAGATTTCAAAGATGCCAAGATGGGAGAGGCTATTGCAATTTGGGATGGATTGCGATTTTATCTCTCATTCAAGTCGAATCTGACTAGAAGGAGATTATTAATCTGCTTAATAATAGGACTTCTCCACTTCTCTAGGCAACTTCGTCGAGCAACCTATAGCCGATATGTTTGATTTGAATTCTTGTAATTCTATCTCTTTTTCTCATGTTTCAAGGGGAGCAAATAACGTAGCTCATACTCTTATCACGAAAGACACCACTTTTGGGGTTAGTTGAGTAGCCTAATTATGTTCATTGGATTTTGGTGAGAAATGCTTCTGATTCATTGGTAAGATCCCAGTTTGTTCCTCAATAAATTTCTTCCATACATAAAAAAAAAAAATTATAATAAAATAAAAAGAAAAAAAATGTAAGGGGAATGTTTTGCAGACAAGAGACAGTCCATTTAGAAAGATCACGCCTAATAGAAACCACTAGGATTTATGCATCAAGATTCATATGTCTTCGACAATTGCTTTGATTTCAATTGGTGGTGTGCCGTTTGTTAGCTTCAATGCTGTTGTAAAATTCATATTGTTGGAAAGTATGTCAATTAAAACGTGCTAAATTCTTTAAAAAAAAAAAAAAAAAAACGTGTTAAATTGTTTAATATTGAATAATTTGTATGATAATAATGGGTTTTGTTGTCCTTAAGTTCAGGCACGCCTAGGTTAAAATTAGTCATTTTGTTCATATGGTTGTCGAATTTTGTGTTTTAGAAAATGTAGATTCCGAATATAAGTATGAGCGTTTATATTGTGACTCCACTGAATTCAATCAAGCAAGAGTCTTGGGTGATCAATCCCCCTCCCACAAAAGGAAGGAAATACCCCATTGTTGGATCTAGGGGGTTTAGGTCAATAGTTATGATTTAGGTTATCGGGATCATTTTTCTTTGTGATTTTTATTTATTTATTAAAAAGTATTTTTGATTAAAAATTAAATATTGAGCAGATACTATGCATAATAGAATATAAAACTAAAAATAAGTTTGATATTCTATTAAGAATAAAATTATGTTTTTTCTTCAAATTGTAAAATTTTCAAACCATGATATATTGTGATCCCCTTATCTGATCAACCTGAAATTTGGATACTTGTACTTTTTTTTTTTCAGGCCTTGACATCTAACAAATTTGATCGAAGGTTGGATGGCTAGAAAAGTACAACTGAGGTTGTCGAAATCAAGCACAATAGGTGGATTTCTTCAAGTTGTAGAATTTTTTAAGTATTCATATTATGTGATCCCTTTATCCGATTGACTTGAAATTTGGACACCCTTATTGTTTTTTTCAATTTTTGACATCCAACGAATCTGATCGTAGGATGAATAGCCAGAAAAGTACAACTGAGGTGGCCAAAATCAAGAACAAGAGTTTGATTTCTTCAAGTTGTAAAGTTTTTCAAATCTTCATATCTAGTGATCTCCTACTCCGATCGATTTAAAATTTTGAAACTCTCACCATTTTTTGCAATACTTCACATCCAACAGAACAAATTAAGGTTGGAACTAGAAAAAGTGTTTTATGGGGGTCAAATCTGTGAAACAAGAAGAAAAAAGAAAAAAAAAAGTGGATGAGAAGCTAATGTTATAAAAAAAAAAAAAAATAGTGTTACCATTTTACCCTCAATTAAAACACATGCTCATTAAAGTCTTGTGCAAAAACAAGCAAAAACATTTTTGGCCAAAAAACAATTTTTAGGGCTATTTTTAGCTTTTTCTTTTCATAAACAACACCCAAAATGATATCAAATGTCACACCCCAATTTTGCTCCAACCAGAATAGTGTGATGAACCGTCAATAAATCAACGGTTCAATCAGGATCTCACAATAGGCTATCCCACATATGATAAACCAAAACACATTCCACATTAATTAGAGGTAATAAAATAAATAGCGAAAGTCTTACAGATAATGAACTGAGGTCTAATCATGATAAATAATTAATATTCTATTTATTTCCAAGTAACCAAAACATAAGTTAATACATATTATAATATCCAAATACGAAAACTAAACACTAAACGTATCCACCGTTGAAACTCTCGCTTAACGAACCATGTTCGTCCTCCACAGCTTGCTCATCACAGCCGCCATATGTTCATATGTTGGCGTGTTGATATAATCTTCAATTATAGTACCTGCAACATCAGAAACTAAAAAGAATTGTGCGCGCAAGGGTTAGCTCTCCAACTTGAGCTCAGTGAGTAAACAAAACAATGCAACAATACATATGCATGCAATCAATTCATATATTTGGTCTGGTTTAAAGTTTGCCATGCGCAATAGAAAGGTTTAGGTGGTCAAAGGTTAACGTTTATTGACCCCGCCTCTATACACAGGGTGTGGAAGTCCGCCCAAAGGTTAACGTTTATTGTCGTCCCCATCCACCCTACCATAACATTGTACAACAAAGGTTAACGTTTATTGTTGTACAGTGTCATACCAACATGTAAGCCCCTGCTGGCGAGGGCTTGCAAACTAGGCTCGCAACTAACCAATCCTAATGCCAAACAGTGTATCCAAGGCCTCACCCCAGCATCCCTCAGAACGTTCATAAAGATAGAGCTAAGGCCCCCCGGTAGAGTCAGAGGCTACAAGGACCGATACCACCTCCCCTGATACTCTACGACGTAATAGTTCTACTAAGGTAATGGTGATACGACGATGCTATTGCACAAGACTTGAGTTAGAGATAGAACTAAAGTGCTGAGACCCGCCAAAGGTTAACGTTTATTGACGTCCCCATTACACCTCCCCTGATACTCGCTCGCATCAAGTACACCAACCACACACATACATTCACATGCCTATTTCTATCATTATCATCACCATCATGTTATAAACAATAAAGTAAATATGTATGAACAAATAATAGAAATATTGGATGACATGTTGAATGCACATACAAGCATACACGCATAGAATCAATATGGCATTGGACTTAAGAAATAAAACAGTTTGTTATTAATCAATTAGTTTAGAGTCATGTTTCCTCACCTTTGCTTGTTTGTAGATCTTCTTTCAAGCCTTAAGAATCACTTTTATATCAATATTATATTGCTAGAAGACCTAAAAAAGTCAATAGAATTTAATTAGAATTTATTTTAATTTTTACAGCTTGCTGTTAACTGGGGGTCGATGCCTAGGGTCGGATGTTCCATCGACCCTAGGTGCTACTCCTCCTTTCCTGAACTTTTCGAATGTTGGGGGTCGATATACTAAGGTCGGAGGTTCCATCGACCCTAGGTGCGATCCCCCATGGTTTGAGTCGAAACTATCAAATTTCGTCCATTCATTCATGTTTGGGGTCATATGGCTTGCTTCTATAGTCCATTCCATACATGTTCTATGGTTTAGAACTATTCTTTATTCACCTATGGTTTCAATGATCTCCTCTATGGTTTCCATTGAAACCTAACCATGGATGGGTGATTTGGGTTGCTTCTAAGTCATACCCTCTTCATAAACCATTATAAGGTCTTAAATAAATCATAGGGAATGTATTCATACCTTAGGTTTGCTGAGATTCAGAGTTTCCTCTGAATTTCCTCCTCCTTGGTCTTCTTCTTCAATTCTCTTTCTCTTCTCCTTCTCTTTCTTCTCTTCTCTTTCTCTCAATCCAATTAGGGTTGTAAAAGGAGTGAAAGATGCTTAGGGACGTCATATTTATAGAGTAAAACCTCCCAAAATAAGTCTCATTGAGTTTAGGAAAGGTTCCAATTGAAATTAGGAAAGTTTCCTAATTTTCGATTCGTGCTGTTTTTCTCGATTACCGGAGGTCGATGGAGGGTCGATGGGGGGGGTTAGACAATTCATAGACCCCTGCGACCCCTGGTCACGGGTCGATGGTGGGGGTCGATGGGGGGGTCGGACCTGCCTGTTTAGGCATGCGACCCTACCCTCATTTTGACTGTTTTGAGTAAATTTTCATACTGGGTCTTGGGTTTCTTCACACACTTGGTCCACTTGGCTCAACCATGATATGTAGACGGGTCAGGACACCAAATGTAAGGTTAGACCGGGTTCATGGCGTGCGGGTCTTACATCAAACACCTACAAAAACCAAAACATGTAAGAAAAACAAAAAGAAAAATGATACCAAAGATAGCCTTAGGGTTTGAAGTGAATAAATATCATAAGAAAAAAATCATTTCAAAAAAATAATAATAATAATTTTGGGCCATTTTGCAACTTCGAGGGGATAAAATCGGCCCCGGAGTGGCCTCCCATAGCCAAATGAATGCCTCAATTGGCAAGGTGGGTGTAGCATTCAAACTAGGTGAAAATGGTTGGAAAGAGGCATTTTATGCAACCTATAGATCCCACCCATGGTTCAAGGTATCGGTTTTGGGTCGAATCGACAGATTCATACCGGTTTTGGACCTGACCGATCCTGATTTAATTCATTTTTAATATTATTTTAAATGCTACAAGCCATGTTTCAACTTCTTATTGGATCCTTATATTGATCCAAATCTGATCCGATTCAAATCAATTGTGGACATGGCCGATACAGTGTTCGTACGTGAATTTAGAACCTTGATCCCACTTAGCCATTTGTGGCTCTTGAGGAACCACATGTGGCCAGTTATGAGCCGCAAATGATGGGGTGAAAGCTATATGCGCAAAGTTCCTAAAAGGAAAGGTTTTAACGCTTTTTTTAGAAAATTGCAACCCTTACTTAGTCTATAGTGTTGCAGCCCACCAGGTGGGTGCCACACTTTCCAAGGTGTTACTCCAAGTGGTTGGCATTAGGGTTGTAATAGGGTCAGATTGGGCTATGGTTTTAACCAGGCTTTCTAAAACCCCATCCCAAACCTGAGTCCCCTTAGTTGGGCCAAAGCTTGGCCCGACCCTAACTCAGGGTCTGAAAAATCCAACCCTAACCCTTCCTCAGGGCCAGGCCGCATTGACCCTGATTGACCTTGAATATGGAGAGGAAGGAGGGAAATGAAGGGCTGGCCTAGGCCGAGGAGAAAAAGAAGAAGAAGAAGAGGGGCCAGGTTGCGCTAGGCCTGGCTCAGCCCATTGCCTCAACCCTTGGCCTGGCCCGACCTTGACTTAGCGCCAAAAATTCCCAACGTAGGCCCTGTTCAGGCTGAGGGGGGCCAGGGTGGGCTCAAGTCGACAAGCTAAACTTGCGCCCTACTTGTCTTCAAACCACTTTCAAGTACAATAGTTTCTAGGTTTAGAAATAGCCTTTTCATGGAAAAAAAAAGAGAGGAAGATTTGATGGTCTTATTATTGGTTAAACTTGTTAATATTAGAATGGTCATTTCATAGGTTCATGACCATAATAGTGTTTGGAGGGTTCTATCTACCAAATTAAGATTTGGGGGAACTTGTGGGACTGTAATCAGGCCTTGCCCACCATTCTAAGACTATATTTCGTTTTGGGCATCCTATGAGGTAAAAAAAATTGGGTATCTACAAACACAAATGACAATAGTCCATCCAAGACTCTCAAGTGATAGAATGCATACACAATATGAATACTCATGTTAGTGTCTGAAATCTCCATTCTCGAAGATAAATAATGCGACAACTATATCATTAGTTCAACTCTAGTTGTGAAACAAGTTCTAGGTTAAAACCTAAGGACAACCAAACCCATTGTTATCATGCAAATTATTCAATACTAAAAAATAATTTAATACGATTTGTTGGACACTTCCATAAGATGATGCAACGATGAATGGTGGTGGGAAAGAGATGCAGAGAGTGGGCCTTATCGTCAGCATATCCACCATAGATGAAATATGGGTTGCTTGAGGTTGAAAGACAAGGAGAAGGAGAAGAAGAAGGGGAAGGACGTACTGAACCTTAGAAGAAGATAAGCAGAAGGGATTCAGAGGAACGTAGCAACAAGAGTGGGTTGTGAGGTTCCCAACGTAATAACAAGATGTTGGTAACTAAGTGAAATGGGAAAAAGTTCTAAAATCCATATACCAAAGAAATTAAAGGTGGGGAGATGACAGGGGAGGGCAGGGACAAAACTTCATAAATAGAAGATGGGTATTAATATCGATCTCTGTAAAATAACACAACTTGGATAGAATAGGATGATCTTATTCACATACGGGAAGGGGTATATATACCCAAAGGATAGGATCCAACTCCCTTTGATTATGGGATTGGATTACATGAAATACGGAAGGGTGAGGTTTGGGGATAAGATTACAAAGATCCTATTAGGAAAGATTGAGGTGGTGGTTGAGGGGCAAGATCACATTCACACATGGTGGGACTCCTCTTAGTGAGTCGGGCGTAATACTCCCCCTCAAGTTGGAGGGTAAAGATCTCAAATGTCCAACTTGGATAATAAGAAGCAGAATTGGTCCTTGCCGAGGCCCTTTATGAAAATGTCAGCTAGTTGCAGACAAAAGGAGCGTGGGAGGTGCTGATGCAGCCGTTGTCAATGCACTCACATACCACGTGATAGTCAATGTCAATGTATTTAGTGCACTCATGATAGACAGGGTTGGCTGCGATGTGAAGGGCAACCTTGCTATCGTAATAGAGGGCATTGGAGTCATTGTAGACATACCAAGATTGTAGATGAGAGCATAGAGTCAGACAAGTTCGCATGTGGTGGTAGCCATGGATTGGTATTCGACCTCAATTGAGGATCATGAGACAGTCTATGTCACACCCCAATTCTGCACTATTCAGAATAGTGTGATGAACCGCTAATAAATCAACGGTTCAACCAGGATCTCAAATAGGCTATCCCCGCGTTATCTAAACTTACACACATCCATAATCATAATCAGAGTAAATACACAATAGCGGAAGTTTAATAATAACATGAATTGAGAACTAAAATGATATCATTAATTTAATAGCAAATTAGTCTGTTTTCAACTGAGACATAAATATTTAAATACCAAATACATGTCTTAATAAATCCAACAAAGAAATCTATAAAATATCTAATCAAATACACACGAGTTGCACTCGCAAGAGGAGTCGTGTGTATCCGCTTCAGCTTCAACCTCCATGGCTGCCACGTTCCTGTACGCAGACGCATTCATATAGTCTTCAACGGTATAACCTGCATCATCAACTAAAAATATTCGACGTCGAGGGGTGAGCACACATCACGGCTCAGTGAGTAGCCAAAACAATGCAACAATACATATGCATGCACATCAATTTATATCTTTGGTCTGGTTTAAAGTTTGCAGTATGCTATAGAAAGGTTGAGGTAGCCAAAGATCGCGTTTATTGACTCCGCCTCTATACACGAGTGTGTGACGTTACCGGAAGATCACGTTTATCGTCAATTCACATGCACCCAATCATGAACATTATATAACAAAGGTTACGTTTATTGCTATATAGTGCCATACCAACACGTAAGCCCCTGTTGGCGAGGGCTGCAAACTGGACTCGCAACTAACCAATCCTAATGCCAAACAGTGTATCCAAGGCCTCACCCCAGCATCCCTCAGAATGTCCATAGAGATAGAGCTAAGGCCCCCCGGTAGAGTCAGAGACTACAAGGACCGATACCACCTCCCTTGATACTCTACGACATAATAGTTCTGCTAAAGTAATGGCGATACGACGATGTCAATGCACAAGACTTGAGTTGGAGATAGAGCTAAAGTGTTGAGACCCACCAAAGATTAACGTTTATTGACGTTCTCATCACACCTCCCCTGATACTCGCTCGCATCAAGCACATCAACCACACACATACAAGCACATGCCTATTCCTATCATCATCATCATCATCATGTTATAAACGATAAAGTAAATATGCATGAACAAATAATAGAAATATTGGATGGCATGCTGTATGCACACTACAAACATATTCGCATAGAATCAAGCATAGCATAGGAATCAAGAAAATAAAAAATAGTTTATTTTTAACCCATTTAATTTGGAGTTAAGGTTCCTCACCTTAGCTTGCTATAAGATACTTTTCCAAGCTTTAGAATCACCTTTACAGTCTTATTGTATTGCTAGAAGACCTAACAAAGTCGATTGAATTTAATTAGAATTAATTCCAGATTTAAAAACCATTCTGTTAACTGAGGGTCGGAGGTAGGGTCGATGCTAGGGTCGATGGGTCTATCGACCCTCCCTTCTTTCTGGACTTCCCGAATGCTGAGGGTCGATGGTCAGAAACACCTAGAGTCGGATGGCCTATCAACCCTGGGTGCGACCCTCGGTGCACTTTGGTCCAATTTCTACTTTTAATCTATCCTTCGTGTTTGGGGTCCTATGTCTTGCTTCTACATTCCATTCAACACTCATTCCATGGTCTGAAACCATGAATCATCCTCCTAGGGTTTTCCATGAAAACCTAACCATGGATGGATGGTTTGGGTTTCTCCGAGATCACTCTCTCTCCAATAACTATCCTAAGGTCTGTAGAAACTCATGGAATTAGTATCCATACCTGAGAAGATTAATATTTCTCTGCAACTCTTCTCCTTTTTGCTAGGTTCTCTTCCTTGCCTCTCTTTTTCCTCTTTTCCTTCTCCTCTCTTTCTCTCAATTCAATTAGGGTTGTGAAAGGAGTGAAAGTGGCTTAGGGACGTCCTTTAAATAGACTAGGAACATCCTAAATAAGTCCCATTGGGATAGAAATTTCCTAATTTCTATATTCGACAGAAACCGAGGGTCGATGGGAGGGTCGATGATCCCGTCGACCCTAGGGTCTTAAGCTGTCCGACCCTCCCTCCAAAACCGAGGGTCTGACTTTCTGTTTTGGGAGGTCCGACCCTGCTTAGCTGGGTATGCGACCCTTCCCCTAATTTAAGTGTTTTTGGGTCGATTTGATACCTGGGATCTCGATCTCCTTCACGCCCTTGGTCCATTTGACTTGACCATGATGGGTAAACCTGGTTCAAGGTGGTAAGACCGGGTTAGATTGACACGGGTCTTACAGTCTACGATTTTTTGGATTTCCAAGACAAGGGGTTGTCCCCCAAGAATGTGATATAACTTGTGACGAATCTTCTGGTTATGGGACAGGTAGCCAATCGACATTATAGAAGGCACTGAGTTGGAGAGTGCTGCATGCTGATAAGAAAATTCTGGTTCTTGGAGATGATTTGAGATAATAGAGGATCTGCATAGCAACGTCAAGATGCAGCTGACGAGGTTGATGCATGAACTGTCTAAGGGTGTTGATAGAGTATTTGATGTTAGGGCACATGATTGTGAGGTAGATAAGGCATCCAACCAGCCATGGGTACTGTAAAGGATGCCTATTCTATTGAGTATGATGCCTATTCTATTGTCAAGCCGGGCTTGTTGTTCCATCGAGAATGATGAAGGCTTGGCCAAGTAGACGCTAGCTTCACTTAAAATATCCAAAGTATGCTTTCATTGATTGGGGAAGAGGCCAGTTGAATGGTAGGCAAATTCGATGCCGAAGAAATACTTTAAGGTGCCTAAATCCTTGAGATGGAACCGATTCAATAGAAATGTATTAAGGTGTTGATGGAAAGTTGATCATCACCAACGACGAGGATATATCCACATATAACATAAAAGTAGTATATGATGAAGTAGTAGCCTTGATGAAGATGGAATAATCTTCCTGTGATTGACGATAACCAACAACCTTAAGTGTGCGAGTAAGTGTTTCAAACCAATTTCGTGAGGGTTTCTCAAGGCCATAGAGAGATTTATGGAGTTTACACTAGCAAGTTTCCCCTATTTTGGCATAGCTGGGGTAAACGCATGTAGACTTCTTCATGGATATCTCCGTGTAGGAATGCATTATTCACGTCGAGTTGACATAAATACCAACCTTTGATAGCTTTGACGGTTAAAATACCTTGAATAGTAATAAGTTTGGTGACGCAAGAAAAAGTGTCAGTGTAGTCTAGACCTCTTGTTCAGTGTAGCCTTTGGAAACAAGACGAGCCTTGTAACACTCAATGGTGCCATCGGCATGGCACTTGAATTTATACACCCATTCGCACCCGATGGGTTGTTTTCCTACACGAAGGGGCTGCAAAGACCAGTGTTATTCTATTCATGGGTTGCAATTTCATTCCCCATGGCTTGACGCAAGTGGGGGCGCTTGAGTATGCAGATGAAAGAGTATGGTTCATGGTTGGTGGATAAGGTAGTGAGAAAAGCATAATGAGATGCAGGGATGTGTGAGTAAGAGAGATAATTGGAGAGGCGGTAGGGGATTACCTATTAATGACATCTAACTGAAGTGGGTACCAATAGCGGTGGTGATAGAAGAACTCACAAAATCATGTGGTTGAACGGGCCTGTTAATGGTTCAGGTAGAGAGCGTGGGAGCGGTGGGAGGGTGGGTGTTGGGGATTGAGGAGTGGGTAGGGGTGGGACAGGGGATGCTATAGGGGCAGCCCAGATAAGCGAGAGGGGTGGGTTGATGATTTGGGAATTTGGTCTACGGGGAGGGGTGAAGGTGATAGTGGAGGAGGGGGTTCAAAATCTGGAGGAGGGTGAGGGATGATAGAGTGTGGACTGGGCATTGGTTGTGGGTTGGTGGTGTGGTAAAGGAAAATGGCTTCATGGAAGGTAACATCACGAGAGACGAAAGTTTTGTGAGTGGTGAGGTCATATACCCAATAACCCTTTTGGGAGAATAGGTAGCCTATGAAAATACAATGAATCGTGAGGGGGTCAAATTTTGTGTAACCAGGGGCGTGGTTGTTGGCAGAACAAAGGGAACTGAAGGTGCAAAGATGGTGGTAGAAAAGGATACAATGGAAGAGGAGCTCATGGGATGTTTTTCCGTTGATATTGGGAGTGGCAAGATGGTTTATGAGGTAGGCGGTAATGAGGATATAATCAACCCATAACAGAAGTGGTAAAGGTGCTTGAAACCGAATAGCAAGCACCACCTGTAGTAGGTGTTAGTGTTTGCGTTCAACCACACCGTTTTGTTGGGTGTGCCAATGCAAGAATGTTGATGGATGAGGCCATGGATGGCAAAGTAGGTTTGCATAGGCTGGGAGAAGAATTCCATGCCATTATCAGTACAAATTTGTTGTACCTCGGTTTGAAATTGAGTATATACCATTGCACAAAATGAGGTGACAAGGTAGTATGTTTCATATTTATGGTGCATTAAGTATACCCATATATTGCATGAGTAATCATCAACAACGGTTAGAAAATATTGTGCACCCGAATGAGAAACTAAATGATAACCACCCCAAATGTCACAATGGATGAGAACGAAAGGTTGCATGCACCGTTTATTACTTAAAGGGAATGAGAAACAGGTTAGTTTTACCAAATGGCAAACTTCCCAATGGATGGGGAATGGGGAAGGCGAGCGGCAATCCCAAGAGAAGGATAAAGGGATTGAAGGCGGGTAGGAGATGGGTGCCTAAGCCATTGGTGCCACAGGTTGGGGTGAGGGGCTATGGGCCATAGGAAATGTCATTGGATTGGTGGGGGATGGTGTAGATGGTGCTAAAAAATAGTAGAGCCCATCATGCATTATGACCATGCCAATCCGCCCCTTTGTTGACAGGGCCTACAAAACATAAAAGATGGGGGAAAAAATCACAGCACAATTCAATGTGTGAGTGAGTTTACTAATGGATAGTGAGTTAAGTGAAAAATAGGAACATATAAAACATCTTTGAGGATAATGTTAGATTTGAGAAAGTAAGTGTCGTTGTGGGTGACGGGCATTGTGTGTCCGTTGAGAAGATAGGCATGTTTAGTGGAAGGAGTGAGGGAGGGAGTAATAAGGTGGGAAATATTACACATCATGTGATTGGACGAGCCACTGTCGAGCAACCAAGGAGATGAAACCATACCTGTAGCAGAAAATAATTAGCTGTACCTACTAAGTTTGTGGTGGGAGTAGAATTATCATTGCCTAGTAGGGTTAGCAGTTGTTGAAACTGCTCTACATTAAAGGTCGGGAACAGGTGTCAAACCAGGTGTAGAAGTATCATTGTTTGGGATGAGGTTTGCACCATATGGAGAGTAGAGAGGCGATCAGAATTGGAAGTTGCTTAGTGGTTACGAGTAGGATGGTGGGGGGGGGGGGGGTACCCTTGTAGGGACTAACACATTGTGTGGGTGTGGCCATAGGCCTTGCAATTATCGCAGAAGGGACGATTATTTCCATAGCCTATGGAAGTGGTATTGTTGGACGAAGAGCATTGATCTATAGAGGGGGTCCGATTAAGGGCCATGGCAGTGGTATTTTGAAGTCCAATGGGGTGTGACAAGGCCCTTTGTTGTTCCTCTTGTAAGAGGAGGTAGTAGGAGCAATCGACATCTGGTAGAGGGTCCATGGTGACAATTTGGGATCGAATAGCGGCATATCTATCAGAGAGTCCCATTAAGAAATGATAGACCCATTCTTCTTGAGCAGTAGCATAGAGAGATCTTTGTGCGCCACATGTGCATGTGGGAACAAGAACGTAGGATGAAAGTTCATCCCAAAGGACTTTCAAGCGGGTAATGATCTAGTACCTTGGTGAACGGATGAGAGGGAATGCTTGAGATGAAAAATAAGAGGAGCGTTGCTGCAAGAGAAACGTTCCTCAAGTTATTTTCAAATAGAGGAACCTGTTTTAGCATAGATAACACTATCCGCGATTGTACGAGTGAGAACATTCAAAAGCCATGAAAGAACCATGAAGTTACAAGGTTCCCAGATTTGAACGTTAGATGGTAAAGCAGTTGGCTTTGGTAGGGAGCATCAACGATCATCATTTTGCCCTTGGTATAGAGAGCTATGTGCACGACATGGCTCCATGTGGGATTGTTGCCCCATTTAATGGAATGGAGACTAGTATAGTACCAAGACTATCTGAATGGTGAAGATGGTAAGGGGATAATGAATAGAGGATGGAAGAGACAGTAGTTGGTGAGTTTGAGGCGACATTCGCAGTGGTGCCCGGTAGTGGAGTGACCATGAGAGAAACTTAAAAAAAAAGATGTATTAGTTGCTCTAATACCATGTAAAATAACACTACAACTTGGATAAAATATGATGATTTTATTTATGTAATGGAAGTGGTATATACAAACAAATGATAAGATTCAGCTCTCTTTGATTACAGGATTAGATCACATGAAATATGGAAGGGTGAGGTATGGGGATTGGATTACATGAAATATAGAAGGATGAAGTGTGGGGATAAGATTACACCTTATTATGGAAGATGGAGGTGGTGGTTGAGAGACAAGATCGCATGCAAGCATGGCGAGACTTGTAAAATTTGGACTAAGAAAACCCAGTCTAACTTGGTTTTTCATTATGTGCTAGGGTTTTTTGCCAGAAGACGGAACCGACATGATGACGAGTTAGGTCTTGAGCCAAACCAGGAAAAAGAATAGCAAAATAATGAATTGGGACGGGACCGGAACCAACCAAATTATTCGATTAGAACCAGTCCGGTCGAAGAAGTCCTGGTCAGGTGGGACTGGACCCTACCTCCAGAGTGGCTAAAAAGCCTGGTCGCGGGTTAACACTTGTCCAACTCGGAAGCTTAGATGAAAAGGGGAGTATTCCCAGGACCCTAAGAGTTTCCCATGGGTCCCAATCCAACTCCAACTCCCTCTCTATGTAGATGCCTTCCGTCAACCCTCTGGGATGGATACTTGTCAATCAATCCCTGATCTCCTACCTAATTAAGAGTCCCACTCAAGAGGGTGACTCCCAATCGGTTTAAGTCTCCATCTTTCCCCTTTGAAGAGTATCCATTCATCCCAAAGTTTTGACACATTTTTGCAAGGAGGGAGATTTGGAGGAAGAAAGGGAAGAACCATAGAGAGCGATATCGGTCAAGAGTCAACACCGCTCTAACCATCGGCGATCCAGCATGAACGGACCACCAGTGAGTGCTTTACCCTTATGGTTATAACCTAGGTAGGATGTATAATTAGAAAGAGAGAGTGAGTCCTGGTCTGCTGGCGGAAGAGACGTCTCCTATACCATAACTAATGGTAGGGAATGACTCATCTTAGCTGTGTAGATGAAGCTAAATGTTTCTAATGCTTTTCTTCGAACCTAAAAAGACAACAATGTGGCTTGCTAAGGTAGGAAACCCACACCAAGGGTAGACCCTCATAGCAAGTCTTCAAGGACCTTAGCATAGGGTAGGTATCGTACCTTCGAGAGTTAGACCTAGGGATTTGCCGACAAACATCTATAGTGGAGGTCTAGAAGCAGGTCTGGTTGCAAATCTCATGCAACGGGATATGCCAAATATTAGACCAAACCTCTGGGAAAATCTGATCGATGGTCTGGTCGCATGACTGTGCAACCGGAGCTAAAACCAGACACAATTAGAAGGTCTCGGGAAAGGTCTGGTCGATGGTCCCGTTGCATGACTGTGCAATCGGAGCTGCCACCAGACACCCCCAGAAGGAGACCTTGGCCAGTCCAGAGGGAATGGTTGGCCGTAGCCTCCAACCATAGACTCCAACTAGACACTCTCTATATGACTCTAGGCCATTACTTACCATTGGATATTAACCTTATGACCTCATGTATCATAATTAGGTACCACCTGTGTAGATAAGGTTGAACTACGTGACTCAGAATAGTATAATAGCTACTTGTTATGGTCGAAAATCACCCGTCGATCTGCGATCCGAGCAACCTGCAATCATAGAGATGAGACAATGGAGTTGGGCGACTAAGCCCTGGGTACACTCCAATGCCTAAGTCAGATTCCCAATGTAAACAGTCAAGAGATAGCAGGAAATTGTCTCCAGATTAGAGAAAGAGGGGAACGATGAAAGAGTTTGAGCGTACGAGAATGAATGGTGAGGTTGTGAAATTGTGAATGAATTACCTTGAGGGATCGTCCTCTACTTATAGAGATTGGGAAGAGGCATGGAGGCACCAGGACTCAAGGAAGTAGATCGCCAATAGGACTACCAAGTGTCGCTCTGAGGGACACCCAAGTCATAGACTCCGAGTAGGAGTGGGAGACTATAGCCAGGGAAGCTAAGTCGGTCGACAGTGAGGGTAACACGCATCACAGCACAGATAATCGTATGACCGCTATGATCGGAATCGTAGCGTACTAGGAGAAGGACTCCTCTGTCGTAACATAGTTGCTTTAGGACTCTAACCTCCGACCAAGAAACATAACCGAGTAGGTCTATACCTCCGACTGGTACCGTGTCCTAACAGGACTGTGACTCCGAGCGGTATATGTCACACCCCAATTCCGCACTATTTAGAATGGTGTGATGAACCACTAATAAACCAACGGTTCAACCAAGATCTCTAATAGGCTATGTCCATTAAAAATAAAAACCATGCACATCCACAACCATAATCAGAATAATACACAATAGCGGAAGTTTTATAGTAAATTAACTGAGGAATCTAATTGTGATAATTATAAATAAAGTATCAAATTATGTTGTATCAACTGAGACATAAGTAAATAAAATATCAATTATATTTTCTTAATAATTTCAAAATGAAAAATCTAATCGAATACGCATGAGTTGCACTCGCATGAGGAGTCATGCGTATCCACTAAGTCTTCAGCTTCCATTCCAGCAACACGCGCATACATCGGAGCACTCATATAATCTTCGACAGTGGTACCTGCATCATCAACTAAAAATATTCGACGTCGAGAGGGTGAGCACACATCATGGCTTAGTGAGCAAACAAAACAATGCAACAAACATATGCATGCATTCAATTCATATCTTTGGTCTGGTAAATAAGTTTGTAATTGCTATAGAAAGGATAGGTGGCCGCCGCACTTCTATACACGAGTGTGTGAAGCCACCCAAAGGTAACGTTTATTGTCGTCCCACATGCACCCACCATGGACAATGTACACGCAAATGTCACGTTTATTGTTGTACCAGTTGCCCATACCAACACGTAAGCCCCTGCTAGCGAGGGCTCACAAACTGGGCTCGCAACTAACCATTCCTAATACCAATCAGTGTATCCAAGGCCTCACCCAGCATCCCTCAATACATCTATAGAGATAGGGCTAAGGCCCCCCGGTAGAGTCAGAGACTACACGGTCCGAGACCACCTCCCCTCATACCCTACGACGTAATAGTTTTGCTAAGGTAATGGTGATACGACGATGTCAGTGGACAAGACTTGAGTTAGAGATAGAGCTAGAGTGCTGAGGCCCGGCCTATGACACCCCCCCCCCTGATATTCGCTCGCATCAAGTACACCAACCACACACATACATTCACATGCCTATTCCTATCATCATCATCATGTTATAAACAAGAATTTAAATATGCTTGAACAGTAATAATAGAAATATTGGATGACATGTTGAATGCACATAACAAGCATACATGCATAGAATCAATCATGGCATTGGACTCAAGAATAAAATAGTTTATTATTAATCAATTAGTTTAGGTCTTGTTCCCTCATCTTTGCTTGATCGTAGATCCTCTTTCAAGCTTTAAGAATCAACTAAATATCAATATTATATCACTAAAAGACCTAATCAAGTCGATAGAATTTAATTAGAATTAATTTTGATTTTAAAAAGCATGCTGTCAACTGGAGGTCGATGCCAGGGTTGGAGGTTCCATCGACCCTGGGTGCTACCACCCAGATTCTGGACTTTTCGAACACTGGGGGTCGATTGGCCATCGACCCCCCGTGCGACCCCCTATGGGTTTAGTCAAATTTTCATCCTACAGTCCATTCCTTCATGTTTGGGGTCCTATGGCTTGCTTCTACAATCCATTCCACACATGTTCTATGGTCTAGAACCATAGTTCATTCACCTATATGGTTTTTATGATGTCTCCCATGATTTTCCATGAAAACCTAACCATGGATGGATGATTTGGGTTTCTCCTAGATCATTCCCTCTTCACTATCTATTCTAAGGTCTGTAGAATTACATGGAGATAGTATCCATACATGAAAATTAGGCTGGTTTCTCTGAAACCTTTTCTTTGATCCTCTTCTCCACTTTCCTTTTCTTCTCTTTCTCTTCTCCTTCTCTTCTCTTTCTCTCAATCCAATTAGGGTTCTAAAAGGAGTGAAAGAGGCTTAGGGACGTCCTATTTATAAATTAGAAACTCCCAAAATAAGTCCCATTGAGATTAGGAAAGAATCCCATTGAAATTTGGAAAGTTCCTAATTCACGGTTTCTGTCGACAGACTGGGGGTCGATGAGGGGGTCGGAGATCCCGTTGACCCCTGGTTCTCAAATGTCCGACCCCAGGTTAAAAACTCAGGGTCTGACTTTTATACTGGGGGGTCCGACCCTGCCTTGCCGGGTATGCGACCCTCGCCCTTATTTTAGTGTTTTTGGGTCAGTTTAATACCTAGGATTGCGATCTCCCTCACGTACTTGATCCATTTGGCTCGACCATGATGGGTAGACCTGGTTCAAGGTGGTAAGACCGGGTTAGTTTGATACGGGTCTTACAACTCCCCCTACTTATAAAAATTTCATCCTCAAAATTGTACATACCTTCCGAGTTAAATAAATGAGGATAGTGCTTTCGCATAGCATTCTCTTCTTCCCATGTAATTTCTTCCATATCTCTACTTTTCCAGGTAACCTTAACATAATAGATATCACGGTTGCGTAGTCATTGAACCTTTCGACTGATGATTTCAGTTGGTGTTACTTCAAATGTCAAATCATCAGTCAAATCAGGTAGATCTACTGTCAGAACGTGTGTTGGATCCTTGACATACTTCTTCAATAAGGAAATATGAAATACGTCATGCACACTTGACATAGATGGTGGTAGTGCTAACTGGTACACCACTTTTCCATGCTTAGTTAGAATCTCATATGGCCCGACATATCTTGGACTTAATTTCCCTTTCTATCCAAACCGTTTCAATCCTCGCATAGGCGATACTTTTAAGAATACTTTATCACCCACGACGAATTCAAG